>JAMKQA010089724.1:0-17290 GCA_024699735.1 Posidonia australis
AATATAATATATTTTTTAAAATAAATACAATATCATTTGATAATGCATCTAATAATAATGTTGCAATAGAATTATTAAGAAGAAATATAAAATCAATATTAAATGGTGAATTATTTCATTGTAGGTGTTGTTGTTGTAAGGATCTTTAGGCTTCACTAGAGGGGGTGAATAGTGATTTAGTGAATAATTAGCTAATTTTAGAGTTTGTTTATCAATTTACAATATTTCAAGTAATTTGAATATAACTAGGAAATTGATATTATGTTAAAGCATACAAAGAAAGGGGATGAGAGACAATGAATATGCACAAGTAGATTTTTAGTGGTTCAACCTCCCTGGCTTAGTCCACTTCTCGAGAACTCCTCGAGAAATCCACTAACCTGATCTTGTTCCGGGCCAAGATCGTGCCGTACACTCTTAACGAATCTTCGCTAAGCTCCGCAAAAATCACGGCTTCCTTCTCTTAATTTGGAGAAGAACCTTTACACTTGGATTTTACAACTCTTTTTCTACAATCTCTCAAACTCAATTTGGCTAAGTGGATGGATAAAAATGGAGCACTCTTGCCTTAGGAGTTTTTCTAAAGAGAGTAGGAGTGAATGTTTGGAAATAGTGAGTAGCTTGAAGCTCTATATGAGTAGAAAGTATTCGTACTCCCATAGGTGAAGAATGAGGGCCTATTTATAGGAAAAACATGGGTATAAGAATGTCTTTAACGTCTCTCTAACGTTCAGCAATGGCTACTGATTCGGTATGCCGAAAAAAAAACGGTCGACCGAAATGTGCAACAGTCGAGCATTTCGGTATACCGAAAATAATTCGATATGCCGACGAATTTCGGTATGCCATTCTGGGTTTCTTTTTTGATTTTTCTAATCTGCATATATTTCGGTATACCGAGGAAATTCGGTATGTCGAAAATGCTCTTAGTCCTATAATGAATGTTTTTCAATGAATGGTTGGTTTTGGGCTAATGCAATTTTCCTATGGCTCTATGTGGATATTTGGGAGATTAATACAAGTTCCTAGGTACACGCATAAATAGAAAATTACATCAAAATAATTACAAATATTATTTAAATTTTCTTCTCCTTTTCCTTCATCTTGAATTCTTCTTGGTAGCAGATGGATCTTTTTCTTCTTCAAATATCGTCCCTTTTATGCTTGAATCTTCTGAGTCTTTCAATGATCTTCCTTGCAATTATGAACTATGAAATATTCTCATAAAGCACATTAGTCTTTTGTTATCATCAAAATCAAGATAAAGCTAATAAAGCCAACAGTTGTCACATCTTAAATTTAATTGTACAAGATGGTATAGAATGCATTAGGCATTATATGGAAAATATAAGAAAAGTTATTTTATTTATTCAAACATCAGCTAAAGATATCAAGAATTTAGACATGTATGTGCATAAAATGATTTAAAACTTAAAAAATTTAAGTTAGATATTCAACATAGATGGAATTCAACTTATGATATGTTAAGTTCATGTATACCTTATAATCATATAATTACTGGATTTTATAATGCAAAATCTAATGATTTTTTAAATGATGAAGATTGGCAAAATTCTAATATAATTCGTAATTTTTTAGAATCATTTTATAATGCAACTAAACAATTATCTAGTCAATATTATCCAACAAGTTCTCTATTTTTAATCAATTTATTTAATATTACAAATGTTTTTCAACAATACGAGAATATTCCAACTTTTGTAGATATTATTAAATCAATGGAAACTAAATATAATAATTATTGGAGTGAGCCTCCAATGTGGGCATGTTTAGCTTTAATTATGGATCCTAGACATAGATTAGTTAATTGCATGATACTTATAGATAATATTTTTAATAACATGAATAAAAATGAGTATATAGATTCATTTAATGATAAAATAAATACAACTTTATATAATTTATTCGAAAAATATGTTAGAAATTATGGTGAAATATCTAGTGGTCAAACATTTAATTTTTTAGGAACATAAACAAGTAGAAATACTAGTAGTTCTTTATGGAGTAAATTAAATAAAAAGAAGGAAAAATATGTAAAATCAACTACAAATAATGAATTAGATAATTATTTAGAATCCCTATTTGCTTTTAGTGGTTTAGAAATAGATAACTTAGATATATTAAAGTAGTGGTCTGCTACAACTATTAAGTTTCCTATAGTGGCAAAAATGACAAAAGATTTACTAACGATTCCGACATCAACTGTGGCGTCAGAATCCGTATTTTCTGCAAGAAAAAGAGTATTAAATGATAACAAATGTAGATTATCAGAGAAGTCTGTAGAAGCCTCCGTCTGCTTAAAAGATTGGTATGATGCAGTTGACCGTATTCAAGGATTGAGTTTGAATTCTAAATTAGAAGAAGACGATGATGCAGCATCAACTTCAACAGGCAGAACAGACTTCATAAATGAATAAATAATGATGTAAAATTATAAAAATAAGAAATTTAAAAAAAAAATGATATAAAACATCTTTTGTATTTTTTTATGTATTTAAAATATTTTTTATTAATAAAAAAAATTAATTTTAAAATTGAAATTTTGGCTTAATGGACCGACTCGACTCAGCTCGACCCATTGACGGGCCATGGGCTGTGCTGAGCCCATGGTCTGCCAATAGAGGCCCAGCCCGACCTAGCCTGCGGGTCGTCCCAGCCTAGTCCAGATCCGGTCGAGCCTTTGTTTTTTTTTACTAGTTCGATCTGGATTCCAAGTCTAGGTATAATCGTACATTCAAGATATATTCATTATCATTTTAAAATATCATAATGTTTTATGAAGGAGCATTTATCATCTTAATTTTACAAAAATACCACTCTACGGTCTGCACTCCGTCAAAGGACGGTTGAGAACTATTAGCTTACATGCTACCATACGCTTGTTGTACTGTAGCATCTCTTCTCTTATTATAATATCGATATTGTTATTTTATTTTTAAAATTTATTAGTTTTTTGTTTCCTTTTACTTTTTCTACGCTCGGGCTTCTCAACTAGTACGAGTGCTACTCTGGATTGAATAGCATACAACTTACGATGGTAATACACAAAATCGTAGATGATGTCTACATCTGCAACACTCAGAGCCATCGACTACCTCCCTTCTCTCGATTGACAGAAGAAATCTTTCCAATGGGGACTATAAACTGTAATTGCCATAATGCAGTTGCGAGAAGAAGCAGCAACTCGAGCAGGGTTAGAGGTCAAAACAACTTTTCTAACGTAAGAAGCATAGATTGAATTCATGCTGTAAGACATCTTCTTCTCACATTGCTTGCTTGGCGATGATAATACATATCCATTCCCTACCAAGCGAGAGAGTGGGCACAAACGTTAATGTCCCTAGGAACAAAGGAAAAATGGACAGTATTAAGTTAAACTTCATCAACACGAGGACTGATGATGTGAGCAACAAACCATTTGGTAAGGGTGGGGTTCTCCTGAAGGTTGAAAATGATTGACAAGGCATCCCCTTCGCAAAGGATCTTTCTCCATCCAATGTCCTGAGCATACGAAAGAGCAGTAGCCTCAACTTGATCCAGAGGCAAAGGTGACATGATATTGGCCAACGATAGGAGGTGGTGGTCGCAGCTATCTTGAGCAATAAATAGATCGTGAACTTTCAAGAATTGTGAGGGGCCAGATGATAGTGTACGTCTTCATTGGAGCGAGAGACATTGACTAGGGTGGAGCATTTTGTAGATTGTAACCAAGAGATCAGGTGGAAACTCCGACACATTATTGGGGATCCAAATTGAGGAGGAGGAGGAGGAGGAAATCTTTTTGAGGTGAATGGAAGAGTTGAGGAGGATGAACTGAGGAAAAACAAATCAGAGAAGAAGAAGAGAGAAGAAAATAAGATAAATGATGGAACAAGAGAATGATTTCATTCAAGAGCAAATGATTTACAACACTCAATTATAAATAACTGTTCTGGACTTACATCATAATAGACTAACCAACTAACAGTTGACATGGTGGCTAACAGAACAATAGAAATGGAAAAAACAAATATCACTCACCCTCAAACTAAGTTAGTTGTTGAGTAAGATTAACAACACTTAGTATGGACATAAGAAAATTAACTTCTTTGTAAAAATATCAACAACCTGGTCAATGGTGTTGACATATTTAATATCAAGTAGTTTAGCACCAACATTCTTTCTAACAAAAGGAACATCAACTTCATTATGTTTGGTACAATCATGAAAAATGGGATTGCATGTAAGAGAAATTGTTGAAATATTGTCACACCAAATATCAGGAGTTGGTGAGACACAACAATGAAGCTCCTTAAGAAGAGAATAAACCCAACTAAGCTTAGTAGCTATATGAGCCAAGCTCCTATATTCAGCTTCTATGGACTACTGATGATGAGTATGTTTAATTAACCGTAAGTGTACGACATACTATGTAGTATAAATACAAGTACGGGTTGATCTCATAGAGAAAAGTATTTAAAAAACAAAGATTTATTATCAATTATTAGAAAAAGTTTGAGAGAGATGATGTTTAAACACTAAAACTAGAATATCAAGATGCAATCATATTAATTAAAACTTAGGGTTTCGAATCCATTTATGTGATGTTGAGAATGCATAAGTAAATTTACTCTATCTCTTGTTTTAGATCATAATATTTAATTAAATGATTTTACCCTAACAAGTATATACCATATGCTATGCATCATAGAATATCAAGTAAGGAATAAAAATACATAGAGACAAATAAATCAAATAATATATGATAGATCTGAGATTATATACATAACTCCCAAATCATTCTTCCCTAAGCATAGACTAAAAAGATTAATTCAATATTAACCTATCAAAGTTTATCGAATGATTAGTGATCTATGTAATATACATCCAGTCTACATAATCATAGCAACAAAACACAAAAGAAAAAACATAACTTAATCATAACATCTTAATTCACAAAAACTTTATCCCAACCCTAGAACTAAAGACTTAACAAAACATTTTAACAAAAAACATCCAAATAAAAGATCAAGGACAAATGAAAGATATAATTAAAGAGAAAATTGAACTTATATTAATAAAAACCTGAGATTACAACTAGAATAATACTTGAGACTCTTCCATAACAACAGAGAAAAATTCTAAGCCTAAAAGGTGGAAGCTCTCCCTTAGATCTACACAAGAGGTCTTTTTACAGACTTACAAAAATTTGCATACATCGGAAACAAATCCGAGTATTAAATTTGATTTTTAGTTTTGAATACAAGATATTTACAAGTGAGAGTCATATCCACCAAAGAATGAGTCAAAAATATCCTCCATGGGCGCCTGAAAGGTGTCAGTTGCACAATCGAGCGTTTGGGAAGCATCCTCGTCAGTCAAGATAAGCTCTGATTTTATTGATTCATTAGTTGATATTTTTCTCAGTATTAACGCACGTCGAAAATGTGCATTTGACCTCTCGACGTAGCTCTAGAATTTTTTATGCAAAAATCTCTTCTTTTCTGACACATTTATTCTTTTTCCCTTTTTTTCTAAATTCTACAAAATTTACACAAAACACCTCGAGTAGCATTATTTATATACATTAATCAATAAATATGAGAATAAAATATGTATAAATTACAAATTAATCAACTAAGCAACAAAAGTTTGTTTCTGAAAGCTCCAAGAGATAGGATTAGAGCCTAAAAAGACATAAAAATCCTAAGTGGATCATCGATCAGTTGGATAGCCAGCCTTGTGAGAGACACATTAAGCTTGAAGCTATAAAGTGCTAGAAGAGATAACAAACTTAGAATTGATAGTGCCTTTCTAATATCTTAGGATCCTTTCTACCGTAGAGAAGTGAATGTCAATTAGTGATTGTAAAAATTGGCATACTTCATTAACAACAAACGTGTTGTTAGGCCCTCGTGATTGTTATGTATTAAAGAACTCCAACAATACTTCTGTATTCTGTAAGATCATCCAAAACATTGCCATCAAACTTTGATAATTTTTGAACTCCTACTAGAGAAGAAACAGGTTTGCTACCACTCATATTAGTGTGATCAAGAAGTTCTAGAATATACTTAGACTATGAGAGGCTTAATGCATCCTTGAGACATTTTCGTTTGAGTATTAGATCTTGGTTAGGAGAAAATTGAGTATTAGAAGAAGATGAATTTGTAGGAGTAGTAGATAAAATCGAATCTTGGTTGGATGAGTAGGTAAAAGAAACAGAAATTGGACAAGAAGACAAGGACAAAGGAAAGACCCAAGATGCAGAAGATTGAGGACTAAATAGACAATGAGAAGAAGTGGAATTTCGATCAGATGATGAAAGTTGTAGAAAAGGAAAAGCATCTTCAACAAACTTAACATGACGAGAACAATAAACCTTGCCAGTAGAAGGACACTAACACTTGTAGCTTTTTTGATGTTGACAATATCCTATGAAAACACATTCAACACTTTGAAATTCAAGCTTGTTGGATACATAGGGTTAGAGACAAGGAAAGTACTTGCAGCCAAAAGATTTCAAGGAAAAATAATCAAGTGCTCGATAGAATAATTTCTGATATGAAGACAGAGTATATCATTATCTACAATTGGGAGACAATTGATGAGAAAAAGTACAGTATGAAATGCTTTCACCAAAAGTGACTTAGGAAGGTGAGATTGTGTTAATAGAGTTAAGGTAGTTTCCACCAGGTGCTGATGTTTTCTTTCAATGACTCCATTCTGCTCAGGAGTATATGGACAACTTTTCTGATGAAAAATTCCTTCTTGTTGAAGAAACAAAGCAAGTGTCTTGCTAGAAAACTCTTCACCACCGTCTGTTTGAGTTGACTAAGAATCAGAAGAACAAGACATTTTGACTTGACTAAGAGCAATTGACAGGAGATTGTAGGAGGGACGACCAAGATAGAAATGCCACAGTTGAGCTAAGGCTTTATTGCTAAAAAAGGCTTTGGGAGTAGCTTGAGAATAGTTTTTTGTCTTCCTAAAACTAATAAGATACATCTCTTCTTCAACCAGTCCTTGATGGAGAGTTTGCCTTGTGGTATTGTCCGTAATGACAAAAAAAATTATCATCAAATTGAAATAAGCAAGAATTATCACGAGAAGACCTTCTAATTGACAAAAGATTATAATGAGCATTTGGGCAATGAAGAACAATATTCATATTGAATACTTTATTATCAGCTAGACAAGATGAAGTTCCAGTGTTTAAGATGGAAAGACTCTCACCATTGCCTATCTGAACTAAATCAGGACCATTACATGGAGTAGATAAGTTCAGATTTCCGAGTCCAGATGTAATATGGTGGGAGACTCCAGTATCAATATACCAAAAATAGTATCACGACCCCAGTCGCGATAGTCCTAAAATCCTAGCACTCCTAGAGCTATCAATTTCTAAATAACTTAAAAATAAAGTCAAGAAAATTAATTAAAGAATTAACTAAAGATAATCACTAACTCTATCCAAAATCTATAGTATACGGTTACGTAACTCCTACTATATGCACTAGACTTGACATCTAATTGTTACACAATATCTACACTTACAAGAAAACATTAAAATACACGTAAGTAACATTTAATTATCACCCAGCACACGCCTATCATCTATCAAAACAACAAATCAAAATTGGAGCTACTAAAGCTCAACTCCTAGGTTAATACGACCGCTCCTCGTGGCAGCACCAAAAATCAGAAACTTGCCAACCACAAATACTGGCAATGTCCTAGTGCAATCAAGCATAAATATATTAAATATGCTTTTCAAAACTCATTTTATCTTTTCCATACCAAAATATGTGCATTTTTGAAATCTCTTTATACATACTTAAAGTGACTATTCATGCCAAATCAAGTCTAAAATCATCACAAATCCACATCTTAAAAATCATGATCTCCTTTAAAGAAAAGCCTAAAATCCTCAATCAAAACTTAAAAAACCTCAAACACAAACTACATAACAAACACTCACACACATAGTCTAAAAACCTGTTGAGTCACTCAGGGCTAAGTGACCAATGTTAGCCATAAGTAGTCGTCAAGGTACACTACATTACTGTGGTAAAGCCACCTTGTGTAGGAGCTCTCTGTCTCGGATTCATACTCTAAAAATCCTCAAAAGTCCACATAGGTTGACTAATACATAGAGTCCACCTTCTCGGTGTCTTTAAGATTGTTGTACTTGACCAATCAAAAGACTTTTTCATCTCCTAGTCCCGCTAGTACAACTCTCTGAGACTTCATACCTACTCATTTGGCTCTCGATCCTCTAGAGGTATCATTCATCCTTAGTTCGTCGGCCAAACTATTTAGCCCTCTCGGTCCTAACCTAACCCTTAGTCTTTTGGTCTGCATACTCTCACCCGTGGTCTTTTGGTTCTCTAGAATCACAGAACCTTAAACTTGGATTCGCACCTGACCCTCTGAAGGTATCAAACATCCTTGGTTTGTCAATACGATCCTACGACTCTCTTGGTTCCTTGAAAATCACATTGACCTCATCCTAGACAACTAACTCTCGACCATCTAGGAGTATCACTCATCCCTGATTCGTCAACCAAATACTTCGATTTCTTGGTTTCTCAAAACTATAGAAAATCTTTTCCAAAACCTTTACAAATCTTATGTAGTTTCTTCCCAAATCGTTTTTTTTTTTTGGAAAACCATTTTAAAACACTGTCAAACATCTCAAAACCCAACTACAGCTTACTGCAAAAAAATCAGGACATATCTCGTTTGAAAGTAACACTCCAACACTATGAAATCCCTATGCATCACAATAGGAACATAAACCACAGCAAAACTAAGAATAATTCATCATAATATCACATAAAGCATACTATAAATAATTCAGCAAATCATAAAACACTAAATCCACACATAAGGGTTTTTACATTAAAAATCCACCATATGCAACCCTTAACTACCACAGGCTAAATTTCCAACATGGAATCCCAAAAACACTGGATTCTTTCATTGACCCAAGATACAATCGCAACAACCATGCACAAAATTAAATAAATTAAGGAATCTCGGGGTAGGGCGTGTGTCTTTCACTGAAGCTCTATCCACATGTCCACACAGTACAACAATTCCACCCTTAATAGTGACCACTTGTGGCGACGACACTCAAGGACAATAACTCAATGATGACATTAGTTGCAGCACATGACTCATGGTGGTTAGCAACTCACGCAACCACAGCAGCAGCTCACCTTCTCTCTCCCTCTCAAGATCTCTCTCTCTCACTCTCAAACTCTTTCAAACTCTCTCTCAATCTCTGAGTTGTAAATGCTTGATGCCACTCCTTTCTTTCACTTTAATAATAGCCTCATATGCGGCACTGTTTATGAATAGTGTCATCAAGGGATAGTTGTCCAAATACAATGCTATCATTAGATAATATAGTAGCATGACTATGCTTGTCTACCTTGTGTTCGATACATTCACGGGGCACAATATATCAAACTAAAAATACAACGTGAAGCTCCAAAGATGAATCATGGCACAATATGCCAAAGCCATTCATAGGGCATAATATGCCAAATAGGGAATCTAAGAGATATTCACTTTGATTATCTAAGAAGGATATTATATTAAAGGTAATCAAACACCAATCCATATGACCAATAGGACTCACTACCCTTCTACCACCCAATTACCCAAAACACAATCAAATAGAAACCAAATCCCAAAACAAAACTTACAACTTACAACAGTCTAAGCTACTAAAACACAGCCAGAACCCACACCTGATATCCAATCATCTCCTACAGGATCTCCAAGTGTTACACATTGTCATCAGTAGAAGCATTCTTTTGAGCAACCATAGCCATTAGCTTCTCAGTAGGTTGATGACTAATGTAGTTCATATTAAGCCTTTGAAAGTAATCAATAGCTAAATGACAAAGCCTTTGACAAATTTGACACTGAATTCGATTTGGGAATGAACTTGGGGCTTTAGTTGTTGTAGGAGTAGGTAGTAGAGGAGAGGACTGAGAATTTGAGCCAACAAAATTTTCTTGCCTACCTTTATTATAAGAACCTTTGAAATGAACCTTTGTTATTCTTGAATTCCCTTTTAGCTTATGATTGCTGATTTCGAGCAGCCATGGCAATAATAGTCTCAAAAGAGCTTTCATCAAACAAACATTACTCTTCATCAATCAACAAGGAATGCAAGTCCTCAATAGTTAGATATGAAGATCGCACGAATGGAAGAAGCAAAAGGCCTATAATTAGGCGACAAACCAATCATAATACAAACAAGATTAACATCAAAAACAGGAGAATTGCTTACAACAAGTTGATCAGTAACATTCTTAAACTACCGTAGATAAGAACTCATAGATTGGGAACCTTTCTTGATATTACGTAGTTGCCTTCGTATACAAAGGATATGAGTTGTGGAGACTTGACCAAATAGCTGAGAAAGCCTATCCTAAGCTTCTTTTGGCTCCAATTGTATATGGAAGAGCAAATAGAGAAAGAGTGGCATTGAACTAGGAAAGAAGTGATTGATCAGTGACATACCAGAGTTGTGGTACTTTGACAAACTTGGATTTGGAGAAGGAGTCTCATTGACATGATTTATCAAGTTCTAACCTTGCAAGATCGACTCTACCAATGACTTCCACATCAAGTAATTCATACCACCAGAGACATTATCCATTGTAGTGCCACTAGAAAACTACAAGGATGCCTTAATCGTAGGACTAGATCGAGTTGTAGTGATGCAATTAGGCGAATGATACCATGAAAGAGTTGAAGAGGAAAAACAAAGGAAAAAACCAAAGAAGAAGAAGAGAGAAGAAAACAAGATAAATGCTGGAACAACAGGAATATTTCATTCAAGAGAAAATGGTATACAACACTCGACTTTAAATAGTTGCTTTAAGCTTACATCATAACGGACTAACTAGCAACTAACATGGCGGCTAACAGAACAACAAAAATGGAAAAAATCGTCATCAGTGAATATGATAGATTTTTGTTTGAATTTTGTCTATGTTTGATTGGGATTTGGTGGGCTAGTAGGTCTATTGGAATTCTAGGGAGACATGCATGTTGATATTGGTTCTAGGGCTTGTTTATGCGTAAAATTTGATAGGAAATGGAATTCTAGAGTCAAAGGGAATTCATAAGGATTGGAATCTAAGAGGTATTGATTTTCCTTTGACCACATTTTCTACTTTTTGTACTTGTCTAGGAAACCAAAGGAAATTGAAATATAATTGTCTGTGTCCTTCAACCGATTCTAAAGGAAAGTAGTAATTGTTAACTTGAAAAATATTAGTGGAAATTACTTGACAAAACACACGTAAACATATATGAATAAAAAATATTAGTGGAAATTAGTTGACAAAACACAAGCGTGTAAAACAATATGCATATGAAAAAAAATTGTGGATAGACAAAAGTGTTAAACATCAATACTTCCAAAAACATAATCATGATAATCACAATCACAATCAAAGTTTAGTGGATTCAAATCTTTAACAAAACTAACAATAAATAACACAAATAACTAAAATTGATAAACCAAAGCATTCTAGAAAGAAGCAACTCGTGGTGGTGGTGGAGGTGACGATAGCTTCTGGTGGTGGTGGAGGCGACAACAACTGTTGCTAGTGGAGGTTGCTAATGGTAGTGGAGGCAGCAATTGCTGGGGGTGTGCAGGCAATGGCGGCGGTTGCTGGTGCTAGTAGAGGCTATCGGAGTGAGAGAACAAGAGGAAGGAAGATGGGTTGTGGGAGAGAGAGGGAGAGAGGACTATGAGAAAGGAAGAGAGGTGGGGTGTGGGTCAGGACACGTGGGGAGAGGATGGTGGAAAATAATTTCCTCTTGGACTTTTATAGTTTGAAATCCAACAAAATTCACTTTCTGTTAGTTTTATTTTCAATCATGTGTATAAACACTAGAATTTCACTTGATCAACCAGAGTTCACTTTCTATCTAAGTCATTTCTACTACTTTCTAGATACATATCCCCCTAGTTAGAATTGTTGTGAATATTGATAACTTGCAAATCTTCTTGAAAACTTTACTTATAGATAATATGTAAGGACTTGATTCCACACAAGTCAGCAAAACCATAAATATCAAAGCACTTGTGGAAGAAAGAGAGTGTTACCAAAGATAGGGAAAAATAACAATAATTACCAACAATCAAATGATATTATTTCATGAAAATAAAAGGTCTCCAACAATCAATATCTAAGTTCAACATCAAAAAAAGATTAAAAGATACTTAATCTAGATAAATCCACTTTCAATTTAGTTCCATGTATATAGATATACTTTAGGATTACCACCGCACCAATAATCAAGAGAGATGTTCTACTCCCTATTAGAACCTACAGTATAACACTAAAATTGAGTTTGATGAAAACTTAGTATGCAACTTGCATATATATAAATAAAACATTAATATTTAATACAAAACATCATAATAAGTTGTCTACATCTCCATCATTATATCATGATTAAATAATTCTTATCATTTAATAATTGATCAATAGTATCTATTAACTGCAATATAATTTTTCATTTCTCACTTATCTTAATAGATAAAGTTCAATCGCAAATACCCTCACAGTTCAATTGAATAACTAGCTTGTTTATAACAATAAATCACAATTAATTGTTTATATCTTCATTTCATACATGTAATAATCCTTTGTTAATTGAACATCATAATTTACAATTACATCAATTGAAAATCTCATAGACTATCCACTATTGACACATGCGGTTTGTCGATTATTATATGACCCATCCTCACATGTTATTAATCTTGATTTTAATTCTACATTAATTAAACACTTATGAGGGCTTCATATGAGAACCTGTATCTTTAAAATGGACATTAGCTATGAGTCAATGGATTTATCGTTGCCATATGAATTTCTCAAAAGAAATCTTCTATTAAACCTTGTCAAGTTAGTACTACCTCTTTAGGACTATTTCACTTTGTAGAGTGAATCTTGTGCTAAGACCAAGTCAATTAATTAAATTCTCACTTTATATTTAATTTATTATATTCTTGTTCACTTCTCATTCATGGATGACCTCTAGTATAATGGAGTATTATTAGTAATAATTTTTGCTTAGTCCAAGTAATTGTTAGCATTAATTGTATCTACATTTTTACCATATGAAACAAATGGTTGTAGGGTTAATATAGCATGTGCCTGATTCATGACCTATTATTAGTTTCATCTTAGGTCCAATGATATCCTTTATTTGTGTAGACATTGGTCATACAATTAATTAACTTTGGGGTCCTTATGTGATATTTGCCACACTCATGAGCACATTAATTCATTGTCGTGCTCTAATAATGATCAATGAAATTGAAATAATACCCTAATAATTTTAGTATACCTATTTTTTACTTATGGGAAAAAGACAAGTACCATTAACTAAAGACTGCAAATAATGGTAAAAACTTTCAATTTACATAGAATAATCTTATGGGTCTATAGATAATATTTTCTCCAACCCATCTTCAGCCTCTCGTCGGGAAGGAGATGTAATCTCCCTTTGCCATCCAACACGGGCAAGTAATAATTGCATCTAGGCAATGATTCTACCATTTGTCTATCATATCGATAGCATGAGTCCTCCAGATCAAAGATTTAAGATCAAAATAAATATCCGTGGCTACAAGATGAACTACACAATACTTTCATGGGCAAGAATCCATATACGTACCCATATTTGTTTTTAAAACTCACGATGTGTATATACAAGTGGTTATCGCATATTTGTATTTGATAATAATAAATTATATTATCTTCCTTAATATTAATTAGAGTCAAGATCATCTTCCAATCAAACACTTACAATGTATGCCATGCTTTCTATCCCTCTTATACACGTAATCATACACCAAATTAATCGCAGGCATTTAATCATACACAATAATCTCAATACATATATCTCAAATCATATAGTTTATATAAATCTATAATATTTTGATCCCAACACCAAAGAAGTCTCTAATAAACATTGATTCACCTTATTAAATCTTCAAGCTCATTTCTCTCCTTCTTGGTTGTGCAAGGAAAGTAATGGAGTCCAATAAAAGATATTTATAACTAAAAACACATCTCATTTAACATGATTAAAGAATCATTCTTCTCAATTAATACCACATTAAGGTTTCAATTAATGTCATTGTAAATCAAAGCAATGCCAATTAGGGATATTAGGTAATCTTTGGAAATTATAGATATTATGATGTCACTTGGAATTCTAAAGCGGCGGTCTGTATCCTATTTCAACCTCGATCGATATTTTAAGGATGCAATTATATAGGCTAAGTTGACATATCCATCTGGATTATGGAGACTAGAATCCTAACAGGACTTGGATTGTCTGGTTGTCTCAATGCATAAAAGGCACTCAAGGCTCTTGGAGCAAGTCATTACTCCGTAAGGACGGCACGTTTAACTGCCGAAGAAAGAAGATGCCAAGGCCATCGTTGCCAAGAATTCCACGCAGCTGGTCGCTGAGCAAGTCGGAAAGCGACGCCGGGTCGGAATCGGAGTCTTGTCACCGGGAGATCAGAGATCTGTGCAGCACTCGTCCACGGCCGTCGCCCGGATTCGCGAGCCCGACGGCTCCGAACGACGCCGACGCGCCATTCTCCGGCTTCTTCTCCCGGTGTGGCACCTGCCGCAGGTGCCTTCCGGGACGCGACATCTACGTGTACAAGGGATGGATTGGCTTCTGCAGCGTGGAGTGTCGAGAAGAGTACATGGGACGTGAAGCTGAGAGGCTTATCAAGCCCGGCCGTGATTCTACCCAAATATTTCTTTCTTTGTCGTCGCTGCTGGTCTCAATATTTCTAGTTTTCTTTCTTGTTCACTTCCAGATATGTTGAGATACAGATGTATCAGCATCGAAAAATATTGCATTCTTGATTTCTTAATATGTATCTGTATCAGCATCGAAAAATATTGCATTCTTGATTTCTTAATATGTATCTGTATCAGATGGGACGCGAGATCACTGCTTTTGTAAAGATATCCATGATTTGATAATGCGTAGAGACATATCAAGCCCGGAGTTGTTATTTGATTTGTTAGATACTACTTTTTAGAACTTTTTTGTTGTGGGGGTCTCAATATGAACCAAATATAAGAAGAAGAAGAGTAACGAGCTAATGGTACTCTATAAGTTGGATTATAAAGTTAGAAGTCTTGATTAACTTGATTTTTAATTCATGATATTTTAGATATTCTAAATTAACATTTATGGTTTGGATTTTTTATTTTAATAATATATAATAAAATTTACAAGAGGTTTAAGAGATGATTCATTCTAATTATGTGACCCTTTTGGCTCATTCTATCCTAATTGGAAACTAAAGCTTGATGATATCATCAATATATAATGGTGAATTATTATTAGATGTTTGCTAGAAAAACAATAAATACTTTGGTAATTTATTTTTAACCTTTAAAAAAGTTCTTAAGCATGCAATTCAATCTTATAATATTAATTGATTGCTTGATTATGCTTGATTTAGAGATGCAACCAATGAAATCAACTCTAGTTCTGCCTGAAGTACAAGTCAAGTTCGGGTTGGGTCAAAGTGGTTAAACATGTTAAACCTAGGTTTGACCCGTTTACTAAATATGTCATACTCCTCCGTCCTTTTCTTGAACTACTTTTTTTTATGTTTTGAAAAGGGTAATATAGTATTAAATTTTTCCTTAACCATGAGATCCATCACCAAGAGATATAAGATGTTTAAAAAATTACAAATCGTTGTGGAACAGAAAGTTCTAATCAGAAATAACAAAAATAATATACCCAGATCATTCCGAATAACTCCTTGTTATCCACCACAAAATTAACAAAAATGATGTGTAACATATTGATTAATAAGACATTAATCACTCTGCAATTGCATCCCCTTCAGAGCTAAGCATGTTGGGGATTGGATCAGCTGATGGAGACGACAGTAGAAGATCAGAGAATCTTACGGAGGAAGTAGAATTTGTTTGTGTCTGTTCCATGGTTCATGTTTGGTGCATAAGTGTAAGATTTTCTCCTTTGCAAAATCTATAGCAAAATTTTCTATCTATTGTTGCATCAGAGATATAATGTCATTTATAATTAAAATACATGACTTAATGTCATTCTTGAACTACTATTGTTGGCTCAAATTACAGTACTCTTTGAAGTCCGTATGGTCAATTTATTATAAACTACGCATTTTCTTATAAAACGTGAATCATCAGACTTTAGAGATATGCATATTTGACTTTACATTCAATTACAACACCTAACAACTGTATGAATATTGCAATTCACTAATTATGTTTTAAATGAAAATTAACTAATTGTCTAGCAAAATGCTACGCAGGTGAAAAATCTTTAGTAAGATTCCTTAATTATGATAATTAAATTGTTGTGATGTTATTTAATTTCTGTAATATTCTTATATATACATGGATACAAATAAAAGTGGTAGTCTGATATTACTTGGGATGAACAATACATACAAGTGGATGCTCATATACAAATGGATGGATAAATTTCCTATTAGCTTCAGCCAAATCTAAAATAGAAGTGTATGTATGATTATCCGAGCGTAAAGTGTATACCGATCAGATATGGAATTACGGATTGTATTCTCTCTGAACACAAATATCAATTTTTTTTAGAATTTAATCCACCTTCTATCAAAAAAAGTCCCTAGAATTTAAAACTATTATTTAAATCCATAATCAAGCAAATAATTTTTAAAATTATTCAAATCTAAAATTTATATTTAAAATATTATTTGGAAAACTATTTATATTTTATTAATTATATCGATGAGATTTATAACTGTAAACAAGTAATTATAACTAGTAATAATTAATTACAATTTTACAAGACAACACCATCTTACCATAGAATTCTCGTAATTTCTTTCATTCCACCCTCTATGCCACCTTCTCCTTCTACCACGTCGTCGGCATCTCCGACTACGCCATGTCGAGCTAGTGGTGGGACAGCCACCTCTGAAGGAATATGCACGTCGAAACAGAGTGATCCGACGATGCGAGAGTGGGCTCCGGCGATGATCAAGCAGGAGAAAAAACACCGTAAGTCTTCGATTGTCTTTTCTGCTGTGTTTTCTCCTCTATTTATAGGGGACTCTTGACCATCCCTCCGCCCTCCTCCAACGGCTCCCCTCGCAGCCGTTTCGATTCCGGCCATAAAGGCCTGGTAACCGCCGTATTCAACACGGCCATGAATGGGTGAAACGGTCGTCCGT
>JAMKQA010089725.1:0-28361 GCA_024699735.1 Posidonia australis
CCTTGTTATCCTGACGGTTTAGAATTAAGGATGCAAAGTACCCATTCACTATAACAGAATATTTCATGGGGGAGATTTTTTTTGTGTATAAAGTAATATTTAAGTTGAGATGCTTGGAATCCTAACATAATCACAAACATCAGAGACAACGCTATAGAGTCATGAGGATCCACACTTACTGTGGTGCCATGGCACCACGGCGGTGAGCAAAGGCACATTGGGAGCCTAAACACCTAGGCTGGAATAAGGATGCAAAGGCCATGGCACCACGGCGGTGAGCAAAGGCACCTTGTTATCCTGACGGTTTAGAATTAAGGATGCAAAGTACCCATTCACTATAACAGAATATTTCATGGGGGAGATTTTTTTTGTGTATAAAGTAATATTTAAGTTGAGATGCTTGGAATCCTAACATAATCACAAACATCAGAGACAACGCTATAGAGTCATGAGGATCCACACTTACTGTGGTGCCATGGCACCACGGCGGTGAGCAAAGGCACATTGGGAGCCTAAACACCTAGGCTGGAATAAGGATGCAAAGGCCATGGCACCACGGCGGTGAGCAAAGGCACCTTGTTATCCTGACGGTTTAGAATTAAGGATGCAAAGTACCCATTCACTATAACAGAATATTTCATGGGGGAGATTTTTTTTGTGTATAAAGTAATATTTAAGTTGAGATGCTTGGAATCCTAACATAATCACAAACATCAGAGACAACGCTATAGAGTCATGAGGATCCACACTTACTGTGGTGCCATGGCACCACGGCGGTGAGCAAAGGCACATTGGGAGCCTAAACACCTAGGCAGTAATAAATACAATTTTTACATGTTTTTCAGAATTTTGTAAATATGTTTATAAATATATTTAGAATTTATAATACATTAATAAATTGATATATCAATTTTTAAAATTAACAATAACAATCAAATTATAAATAAAATCTTAATTGTCCTCCAAATCATTAACAATCTAAACAACAACAATAAGTCAATAACAACTAACAATAATTAAGTCAATAATAATAACAATCTTAAAAATAATAACTCAAATAGTCAGTAACAAATAACAATTATTACGAAAAACTAAATAATAGCCATCAAGAGTCAATGATTGATAATGAAAAATTAAATAATCTTTGTTAGGCTAATTTAGCCTTAGGCATCTGGACCCCTTAGCATCCAATGACGCCACCTAGGCAGGTGCCATAATAAGTATGCAAGGATCTCTTGTTTGGTTTTCGTAATAATATAGGTCAGAGTTCTCTGCACAGTTGCAAATGTCTATGCCAATGTGCATTTCCATATACGACGTACATGTTTGATTATATGTCCCTGAGCTCCAAATTAGAATCACTTAGTCACGAAGTCACTAAGTGAAAGAATCAATTATAGCTGTAAAAAGGGGCATAATATGTGTAAAGGACAGTTCAGTTCCCATTGAGGAAGATCTGCCACTGGTTTCAAAAGGACCTTAGATGTCGATGAATCCCAATCAATTCCTTTAGTATCATCTTATTACTTAATATATATAGGATGAATCTGACTAACTTCCTCAACCACAAGCAGTTGACTATAAAATAAAAAGGAAAGACAACCGAGAATATTGATCCCACATCTCCTAACAAAAAAAAATCTAGTTTGACATACTTTAAAGGGTGTAGTGGTGGATCTGAAGTATGCGGTTGTGGCCCCGTTACCATATTGAATATGGACAGCCAACTCAATACTAATTGGCAAATAATGAAGTGATCTAGGACTATATAAGGCCCAAGAATATCTTTTAGCTTCCCAACGTGGGACTATTTTCTTAAAAAACAAAAGAGCAAATAAAACATCATCTATAAGCTAAAGATTATTGTCTACCCATTGATATGGAGAAGCAATCTTGCAGTTGTCCTATGAATATGCTCCGTGAGATCTGGAACCGAACCCACCTGACAAAACAAACATATTTTTCATGAAACAATTTAGAATGACTGAGGTAAGAGCCCAAAGTTCGAATATCAATAAAAAAAGCCATGATAATTGAATTGAAAAATAGATATATCATTCATGGAGAAGGAAATGTACAATATTCTCAAAGAAACCCTCAACAATCGCTGCATTATTCTTCAAAAGTTTTGACTGAATATGTGATCTGGATCGATGCAACACACGGGCAACAAGTGAAACTGTCTCTGCAACAGCACATCTTTCCTGTGCAAAAAATGGAAAAGGGTTAAGTCAGTCAAATTTTATAAAGAACTTGCCACTGGAAAGCAAAGCATGTTATAAAACATTCAACAATATCAGACTAAAATCCCAAGTGCACTGCCTAGGCTGCTGGCAAGCAAAACCTGGTATGGAAAGTTCAACAATATCATTTTAAAAATTCGAAGAAAGAAAAGTTTTGTGTACTGTGAAGAAAAAATGAAGACATTTTTCTTCTGAGAAACTAGAAACCTCATGCACCCACTGACATTCGGTTGTAATACAGTTTCTGCATATTCTAGACAACCATTGCCTATTGATGGTCAGCTGCAATGTGGTTTCTGCATCTTTTAGATAACCACTGCCCAGTAATATTAAGGTGCCTTATTGATGAATTAAGATCATAACAGTAGTCATTTTGGATACTACAAACCTTTTTTTTCCAAAAAGGCAAAAAAATAATGGAAAAAACACTATGAACAATATGATTAGTTCTTTTGGCTTGCTAGTTAGAGGGGACGTGCTTCACATGTTGTGAGTGTTTATTTTAAAAAATATATTTGTAATAAAAGTAAATATTTAGAACCAAATGATAACCAAGAAATACAAATGTAGGTTCACTTAGAATTAAATCAAAATCAAGTACACAAAAGATAGGTAATATTTGTGTGAACCAAGATGACCTAACAAACTATTGTAACTAACTTTTATAAAAAAGAGTTAATTTCTCAATGATAACCTCAACAATAAGCAATTTACACGTTGCTATCCTGAACTTGAAAATCAGCCAAAATGGTACCATCAACTGCTATTTTTTCTTATTTTGAAATACAATACCCACATTCTCATTTTCAAGATTCGAGCAACCTCCATTGAAGGGAGGCCATACCACGAACAAAGTAGAACAACAACCTATACTATAGGGAACAAGCCTCACAAAGAGAAGGTCTCATTGGTTTTGGCCATCAAGCTCGAAAGCAGCAATAACCCGTCCCATGTTCACTGGGAAAAGCAAGAAGTAGCATTAAGTTTAACGATCTGCTGGTATTTCCATACCACTTACCCCACGAGGATGTTCACAGATTTCTCGGAGTGGTGGTCACTATCAGAGAAAAGACGAGAGAAAGAGGTATGAAAGGTCCATCTTCCCAAGAGCCTCCTCCGATGAGAGGTCCCTTCAACACCATCTTCGTCCTAACACTACACTTGAACACAATAAGAGTCCCCCTTCTGATCTGCTAAGTTCATTGCTTCCTGGGCCAATGGGTTCCATGGATTAGGCAACAACTTACTGGACTGGGGCCCACATCTGCTTGATTGCACTTTGATCAATGGATTTGCAAATACCTTAAGAAAATATTTACTGATTTCTGCCATTCATTTTTTCAGTCAACAGATGTCTCTTCTGTTTTCACTCCATACAGTTGACTAGAAAGGGCATGCAGCAAGATCCAAATCAACACAAAGAAAAAGGATAATTGAACAACGGGCTAAGACTGTCATTTCAATTAGTGGCACTTCCATCTCCTTAGTTTTCAACAAGCCCAAGCCCTTGCCCCCCTTCCATCTCCTTATTCACCCTGTACCTCGAGATTCCTTGTTTGGCATAGCCCCTCCACATCAACATTTGTCGTTACATGCTTTCCCCACTCTCTCAATCACCACAGTTTCTGTCAAAATCATGTGGCACAGGTTCTGGTCAATAACATGCAGTCCACACCCTTCTGATCTTTGGTGCGTGATCCAAAGCAAGAGCTGCTCTTAAACAATGCCTGGTTCCCATCTCGCTCTTCATCATGCCCTTTTTTAACTTCTGTCAGTGATATGCCAACTTGTTGAACAGACTTGAACTAATGTCATTCTTCAAAACATAGTCGCCATTCACCTCTCTCTACCGAGTCCCCATATCAAACCTACTTCTAAGAGATCCAACAAGCTCTCATCCTTTTACCAGTGTCAATTCTGCCTTTTGTGCCGGCAATAAGAGAACTCACATCCAAATCCAAGGAGAGGAAGAAGATACACCGAAGAAGTTAGAATGGGACAAACACAATTTGACATGACAGAAAATAAATTACAGTTGATGTGGGGCGTCAGTGGTAAAAATGTCGAACTTCAGGGGTACAACACAAGAAGAGTCCCCCAAATCATAGGATCACAGACCATCAAGCAACCATCAAAGAAGTCAAAAAACTTAGAAAAGTCTAACTAAGGAGATAAATGTAGAAAACTTATATTAGTATTTTCTTCTGTGGAAAATAAATAGAGATTTACCTTTAATCCGAATGTTGTATTAGATGCTTGCCCAAAACTAGAGCTGGCAGGAATAGTGGGTGTAACATCCATTTGAGTAAAAGATGCACCCAGCATTGTGGAAGATTTAGGAGAACATGGTAAACCTTGCTGTCTTATCCATTGATCGCATTCTTGTGATACCCTTGTTAGAGCTACTTTCAGCCGGTCTAGACTTTTCAAGGAAGACAAACATCAAAACAAGCAAATAGGGTGAAACAGAGTCCATCAAATAATAAAGACATATATTATCACAAATTAACTTACAAGTTGGAGAATCAGGAGCAACCTTCCCATTGAGAATTGCATCATTTTGACCAAATGCTTCAAAAATAAAATGGAAAAAGATTCCAAATAAATGGCAAATTCCCTGCAGAAAGCAGCACATGAGGATCAAGAATATGAAGAGTGAAGCAAGGTGTCAAAACCGTGTAAAAACAATAAAAAACTCATAAGAACAGATTTTCTCAGTAGGCAGACCTTGAAGAACTCAACATTGACGATTTCCAATTTCTGCATAAGCCTCGCATACTTGTCCATCAACCTGACACAACTGAAAATTGAGTACAAGAAAATATAGACATTGCTGTAAAAGATTCTCCCCCCACCCCCACCCCCACCCCCACCCCCCCAACAAAACCAAACAAAAAAAATTTACAAAAGTCGCAGTGTACCTCAGAAGACAAAGCGAGGATCCTGTTTGTGAATTGATTTCCTCATCACTCCAATGAGCAGAAGCACTTCCTGAAGGCATTGATTTAGGTATCCTACTTGGTAATTGGCTGTCTTCATCAATAAAGTCAGCAAGCAGATCTTCATTCTCATCTTCCAGACCAGAACTGCTTCTGTTTGATTGATTGTTAAAATTTCCTTTTGTTGAGACACTGCCATTGTTTAAGAGTTCACTACCATTACCATCAGCTAAACCAGATTCTGGTAATCCATTCGGCAGATTTATGGTATATGATGATTGTCTTGGGCTACAGGATGCTTTTGAGGAAAAGGGATTCTCAATTTTGAGCCAATTAGCAAATCCATTCTTCTTGGATCCAGCTTCAAGTGGATCATTTATTTTATTGGAGTGAAGCACTGAAATAGCAGCACTACTTAGAGATGGAGCAATCAGTGGAGCACCATCACCAACAAGCCCAGCCAAATTTATTACTTGCATTGCATCGGACGAAATTTGCACCCAAGTCTCTTTCTCCAAAACCAACTTAAGAGCCTGAATCATCTCAGATCATCATGAAAATGTTTGTGGCCTTAATATTTTCAACAATTTTAAGCTTATGCTAGCATTCAAAAAACAAATGGACTTCCACAAAAGAATTTAGATAAATTTAGTGTAACAGGGACACAGCAAGGACCGTGCAGTTGATGTGAATAAAAAGCTCACTGCTAAATTATTACAATCTATCAGGAAGGTAGGTATATAGTACAGCAATGCATACAAGCATTAACAGGTAACTCATATGCATTGGCAAATCAAATCAATGACAAGTTCGATAGAATTAGCGCAAAAACGTCAATCTTTAGCCATAAAAAATGTTAACTTCATGCAATAAATTCTGTTTTATACACAACAGAGAGAGGATACGAGTGGAGGATACGAGTGGTCATCCTAACACATAAAAAAAAGATATTAACTTCATGCAATAGGAAAGTATCTACTGTAAAAATCAAATATATTTCCCTACTGGTGTTTGTATCAAATATATTTCCCTACTGGTGTTTGTATCACATTAAAATGCATAACGTATCTATATCTTTAAAAAGGATACACAAGTATCCACATCTTAAAATTATAAGAATAGGGGGATTTGTACCCAAATCCATATCAACACCTGTATTTGTATTTAGTGTGTGGGCATCATAGCGTATAAATACATGCATATTTAGAAAAACCAAATGTGTCTGTAGCAATGCTGTTTTGTTTCTTTCATTGCTTTTGTCTTTCTTTACCACCATAGTCTCTTCTACTAGGTTTTTGTTTCTTTCCTTGCCGGATCTTTGAATGTATTTATCATTCTTTAGAATGACATGGGTAAACCTGCCTTTTATTCTCGAAAATAAGGGGAAAACGAGGAAAAAGACAAGGCAACAATAAAAGTGGTCATGCAAATAGATAAGAATTCAGCAATTAGCAATAAAAAGGGAAATAACATAGCCCAAACTCTGACTCTGAAACACTAAAACAAGCATGCACAAAATGAAAGTCATACATACATAAATATTTTGGCGGTGGAAGGAAGCTATATAACTATCACAAACTGTCTTCAGTCGTTGTCTGAATTCAATAGCTTCCACTCCACAAAAAGCTTCACCGGCCAGGATGAAAACATTTAAATCTTCATAATTCCTTAGAAATTGGTGAGTGCTGGTTGAGCAAACTGCAGAACATGTAAGCAAAACTGATACACGACTAGTCATAAGTTGCCATAGATTCTTTCTCCCTCTATCTAACATCCTTGCAACAAATGTGGTTGTGTCCTTCCTCAACTGGTAAAATGGTGAACGATGGGTGGCAGCAACGCCATCACTTGCATAATGAACTGATCCATTAGTGTTTGCTGAACCCACTTCTTTAACAACAGATCCACTTGTGGCAGGAGAATCTTCTGTGAACTGTGATGGCTGTGTTTGTAATAATGATCCAGAACACATGCTTTCCATGCTTGTCTGACTCAACAAATCAGATTCTGAACTTTCAGAAGTGTTTTTGGGGTCCTGTATCATGTCCAAAGCTGGACATTCTGCAGCCTGTCAACAAAAGGAAACATAAGAAAATAATGCAGTTATTAATTTTTTATTTTTATTTTTTTTGTGAAAACTAGCTGTTGATTGCAGTATGTGAACACCAAGGATGAACATACTGCAGAGAATATATAAAACATATGGGTGGAAAAAACAGATGCTCACATAAAATACCCTTGAAAGAAAAATACTAAAATTCAAAACACTGATACCAGCAAAGACAGTGTAGTAAAAAGTAATAATGATACAGCTAAACTTTAATTAAGGAAACAGTCGACTGCAATAAGCATGTATGTTAGAGGACTTATGTTATGTATTAGGGTCCTACTAATTAGACGGGTTATTGGATATCAATGTAGTCAAGGTTGTCTGATAATCCCTATTTATATGTACCTACATGTTCAATAATGATAGATGATATTTTTCTCTCTTCATTCTTATATGGTATCAGAGCACCAGGCCAAAACCTAGTCCTCACCCAACACTAGCTGCCAACACACCCCATCCCACCAACCCCCAGCACCATCAGCCCCTCTGGGCCCTAGCTTTGCAGTAGCCAGCCTCTCCAGGACAGCTGTCCGGCACCGCCAGCCTATCCAGGGCAGTCCGCCGGCATTGCCAGCCCATCCAGGGCAATCTGCCGCCACCACCAGCCCCTCTGGGCACTCCTCTGCAACCACTAGCCCCTTCAGGGGCCCTGTTCAGTGCCGACAGCCCTTTTGGACTCCTTTCCAGCAGCCACCAGCCCTTCTAGGGCTTCTTCACGGTGTCACAAGTCTAGACTGCCACAAGATCATAAGTCATCTCCAATGTGTGGACCTGTCAAGTTCACATATGTAGGTGCAATAGTCTGATTGCCCCGTTGGTGATTTAGGCCAGTTTTTTTCTCATTTTTTCTGTCCTCATCATGGCAACTCGGGAGTCATTGGTGAAAAATCTTAGTAAGACTATCTCCACTGGACGCAGAATTTTGAAACTTTCATCATAGTCCATCGAAAGTTAAAGTATTTTACAGAACCTCCTCCTAATAGCAAAATTGCTACATATGATGATTGGTATGCAGACGATGCAGCCATCGTTTCGTGGTTAGTCGACAACATGGAACCTCTAGTTGCATGAGGAGGTATGATGTTAAGGTTGGTAAAGAAAATTTGAGATACATTGTGCCTTACATATGGTCGAGAGAAAAATATTTCGAGGGTCTTCGAAGTATACAAGCATTTGTTTACATTACTTTAAAGTGATCATTCAGTTCAAAAGTATTTTACATTTCTTCATGCACTGCTTGATGAACTCAAAATCTATTAACCTCTGACTGTCGATATTAGCTGGATGAAACAGTATCGTGAAGAGCTTACTGTTGTAATATACTTAATCAAAATCTGGATCTTTGTTCGGAGATTCAAGGCCAGATCTTAAGTGTCGATAGTGTTCTCGATCTCCAAACTACTATTGCCAGGGTTCTACACATATCCACAGCCATACCTGCCCTAGCCTTCGATTAGTCCGCCTTGGTCACTACACATGCTCGAAGGCGTGGTCACTCACAGGAGAAGGTTAGGGGGCCGCACAGATGGCAAAGGACGTTCTCGTTGCACACATTGTAGATGAATTGAACATTGAGTAGATAGATGCTGGCATAAGATTGGCAAACCACCGTCAACGAATGTCACTACACAAACTCCACCCACCACTTTCACCGATAATGAGCAAACTGTGACCATTTTTCAGACTAATTATGAACGATTTCTACAACTACAAGACACTAACTCTACTGCCATCGCATCTCATGCTACTTCCTCAAATATTAGTGTCCTCCTAACCTCTAAGGATAGTCTCTGAATCATTGATTCAAGTGCATTCACTCTTATATCAAGTACAAAAAATCTTCTTACACGTTTATCCCAACTTTTTGATATTTGTTCAATTGCTATCGTTGATGATCGATCTTGTCATCTTAATTGAAAAGAGATTGTGTAGGCCTCTTTTCAACTTCAGTTAGAAAAACTCCTATATGCACCTAACTTCTCTGTTAACTTCTTTCTATTAATGTCATTACAAAACAATTGCTTTATTATGTGACTTGTTTTCCATTCCATTATACTTTTAAAGATTTGCAGATGAAGAGGAGGATTGTTTTGAATCATGAACGAGACAATGACATGTACCTACTAGTCGACAATGATATACCACGAGAATTAGCATTTGTGGCATCCATCTCTGAGCCGTCTATTCTATGACACTACCAGTTAAGTCATATGTTACACCAGAAGTTGCAGCAAACTTTACCATCTTTTTCAGTGTCTCCTTTTGATTATAACTCGTCAGTTAGAAAAACACCATTATGTTTCCTTAAGACGTTTACGTCTTGCATCGAGTCAAAATTTATTTGAGTTAGTCCATTGTGGTATCTGAAGCCTTGTCTGAATCTCATCTGTGTTTAGTCATAATTATTACATTATTTTTATTAATGATTTTTCACATACATCTTGGGTTTGCTTGCTTAAAGATCATAATCGTGTCTTTTATGTACTCAAAACTTTTATTACAGAAATAAAAATTTAATTTGATGTTACTCCAAAATGCTTACGCATAGACAATGCTCTTGAGTTTGTCTAATCCAGTGTTCAATCTTATTATGACTCTTTGAGAATTATATATCAGACTACTTATCCTCGCACGTCTCAACAAAATAATATTACTAAGTGCAAATACAGACATTTCTTAGATGTTACGCACGCTATTATGTTACAGATGTATGTTCCAAAATACCTTTGGTTTGACATTATTCTCACTGCTTCACATCTAATAAATAGAATGCCCTCAACTCCTTTAGGGGATGAGGTCTCTCTTCGACGTATTCGATCAGATAGAATGCTGACCTTTTTCCTTTCCCTTGAGTATTTGAATGTGTTATTTTTGTTCAAGATCTCTCTCCTGGACTTAATAAATTATCTCCAAGGTCTATCTAGTATATTTTTGTGAGTTACTCTCGAGCTCAGTGGGGTCATCGATGTTCTCATCCTCCCATCAAATGATAATTTGTGTCTACCGATGTTACATTCTTTAAGTTCAAAATGTACTTTAATGCTACTACATCTAATGTCGAGTGTCACTCTTTACGGTCCGTTGTTGAGCCACCAGCCACAGATGAACATGGATCCACCACTGTCAACGAGATGTCCTGTCCTTTGCAGATGTATCATCAGTAGACACAAGTGCCTCCATCAACAAAACCATCCTCCTCTATGAATGTAAATCCACCTCCTACCAGTTCTAACCTTCCAATTACACTCTGAAAGGGTACCGATTCCTCCACTACTCATCTAATTTTCAATTTTATTTCTTATGATTCTCTCCACCCTGTTTTCCATAGTTTTACCTTATCCATCTCTTCTTAGTCTGTTCCCAAGAGACACTACCACTTCCTCAATGTAAGGCAGCCATGAATGAGAAGATAACTGCATTAACATCTCATGGCATTTGTGCGTTGGTGAACAACCTTATCAGAGCCACCATAGTAACCTACAGATGTGTTTATATTGTAAAATACAACACAGATGACACAATTGATTGATACAAAGCTATATTGATTGCTTGAGGCTTCACTCAAACATACGACGTAGACTATGCAACGACTTTTTCACCGGTTACCTGCCTCAATTCCATCAAAGTGTTATTGTCTATTGTCATCAATAATTTGTGGAAGATATGCCAACTGGATGTGAAAAATGCATTCTTGTATGGTGATCTAACAGATTTTGTACTTATGAAGCAACCTTTAGGATATGTTGCTCAGAAAAAAGATAAAGTATGTAGGTTGAACAAAGCTATCTATGGCTTAAAACAAAGTTTCCGAGCTTAGTTTGACAAATTCGACCAAGTGGTTATGGCAAAAGATTTTCAAAGATGTGTTGTGAATCACTTAGGATTACCAATGAATGTGTGTTGCAAGCATTATATGTTTATGACATATTATTAACTACCAGTGATGTTGTAGGTATCTGAGAGATAAAGGAGTAACTTAAGACACACTTTGTCACTACGGATATGAAGAAGCCACGGTACTTTTTGTGCATTGAGTTTACCTATGCCAAGGAGATACCACTTCTGGAATACCAATTCTGAGCTATTAAAGGATCCTAGTCAATATAGATAATTGATTGCGAAACTCATATATTTGATAGAAACTCGGTCAAATATTTCATATGCAGTCCGAGACTATTCATGCACGAGCTTAGGACAATACATTGGAGTAGAACCTAACGTGTTCTTGCCTATGTCAAAGGTACACCAGGAAAGGACTTGATTTACAGGATAAGTGGCCATTTGAAAATTAATAGTTTACAGGAGAAGTGGCCATCTGAAAATTAAAGCCTATCCAGACTTAAGATATGCTAGAAACAAAGGAGATAGGAAGTCCACGTTTGGTTCTTGTACATACGTGAAAGGTAATCTTGACACCTAACATAGTAAAAAGCAAAATGTGATTTCTAGATTAATGCAGAGGCAGAATATAGATCCATGACACAGACAACATGCAAGATAATGTGGATCAAATCACTCTTATTAAGACTTTATTTTTCTATCGAAATGGCTATACCGATGCATTGTGACAATCAGACAACTATATTCATTGTTAATAATCCCACCTTTCATGAGCACACAAAGCATATAAAGATTGACTATCATTATGTATGAGACATAATGATGAGAGATGTTATTTCTACACCCTACACTCAATCATCAGAGTAATTAACTGACATCTTCACAAAAAGTTTGAGTGTAGTTATTTTTAAGTCTCTATGTACCAAATTGGGAATGATTAGTATATATACTCCACCTTAAGGAGGAAGTGTCAGAGGAGTTATGTATTAGGATTCTATTAGTTAGACAGTTTATAAGGTATCCATTTAGTCTAAGGTGTTCGATAATCCCTATTGATATTTACCTACATGCTCACTAACGATAGATGATATTTTTCTCTCTTCATTTTCACAATGTAAAAGATGGATGTTTTAAAATTTTCATTGGAAAACATCATCAAGTTAAGTACTGTTTATATTTGCAGAAATGAGACGGTTCTTCTAAATTCGTGGGAATAAGTGGCTCTCTAGTGCCTGATAAGGGGGACAAGAATAATTTCGTGAAATAAGTTAACAACACTTACCAAGATATCCATCCTTCACAATTGTTTGGGAAAATTTGCAAACTGGCTGCATAACTTAAAGGATTGGATTAATTTCCTGCTCTAGTCTGACAAAACAAAAGGCGGAAATTGATCAATTTGGTTTTGGGTAGAAAGGTGTTTGAAAAGGTTTACATGAAATCAACCTGAAGATAAAACGAAAAAAAGTCTTCTTTGACACTTTCAGTGAGAGGTGCAGAGTGTCACTATGTAAGTCACTGTGTAACATGACCATTGTTGCACCAAATCTAGCTGCAGCATGGAAAACCAGCCTGTATCGGCAACAAGTCGCAAAACACATTGATTATCGAAACATGATGTGACTAAATAATGTTTGGAGGACATTCTCTTCTGAAGAGAACTTAAGGATGTAAATTTGCTATACTCTTGAAAGTTAAGCTTGTTAAGGTAGATTGATGTTCTATTAGAGTAGAATTGGGATAAATTACTTCACAGTATATTGTTAAGTCCTAGATAGATAAGATCTCTTGCAACCAAGAGCCAAGATAGATTATGTATCCTATTTGTACTTTACTCTTGCTATGTAAGAAAGTCTTCAGTTTTCATCATTGATACAAGTTTTACTCTTCTTTTCTTCTAACAAATCTAATTCAGACCCAGAAGATATTAATAATAACAACTAAGGTTCTCCATCTTACACTTTACGTAACATGGAAGGTTGTTTTTTGCTTATATTTTTTTTCTGAGTAAAAGTTTATGAGTTTAATTATGATGTCTAGCGATCTTAACGATACTCTCAGAATATGATTAAAATTTACAAGATTTTAGTAATCAAGGGCCCCAACTTAATCGGAGAATTGCTCAGTCACAGAATATTATCTCAAGAAAAGAATAGCCCAGATAAGAGTATAGAGGTTATTTTCTTACATTTTCTTCTTGCTGAAAGCTCATGATTGCGTAATAAGAGCACATCAGCTTAAATAAGATATCCAGGGTTCTTAACAAGCATTGACGGAAATTGGATTCTGGCATCTTAGCACATAAATCACTGTATGTAAACCTGCCAAGAGATAGAGAGATTGTAAGAGTAACAACATGTTCACTAGCAATCAAATCTTTTCTTTTGTTCATTCTCACTAATATAAAATACTGCTAGAGAACTCTCCTTCTAAACCAGTTGAAAAACAAAATACCATGGCATTGGTCTATAAATGGGTAGAAACTCAAAAGCAAAATCATAGTGCTTTAAAGAGCATACAAATGAGAATAAAATCCTGAAATTATCTGCCAACAGAAAATTTAACCAAGTAAGATATGGATTCAGTTACTGGCAGACACTATCTGCCATATCCAAATTCATGATTAAGATATCTGATTGAAATAGATATAAACTCAAATACGGTAGTATACTGGTGTTCAATGCCATTTTCCATCTTAGATTTGGAGGAACCACAACAATGTGGTTGTTTCAAAACCTTTGAGATCAGCAATAAATAAATCCAAGAACTTAAAGAAGCGATGACAGCAAACAGCTTGGGTACTTTGAGAGTATGTGACTACACGTAGAGAAACCCTCATAGAAATATGCACCACATAAGATATCCAGCTGATTAAGCATGAGCTGAGAAATATAGGAAACTTGCAAGAAATTATAAAAACATAAATGATCTGCATATCATACAAAATTTCGAAAGAAAAATCCAGGACATCAAATTTCAATCAACCTCTGATACAAAAAATACAGCATCGAGAGAATGAATCAGTGTACAGCATACTCACCTATTTCTCTGTGCATTTTGTGAGATTTCCTGCCATACGATTTAGAAAAATCAGAATAATGTGCCAATAATAACTACAGCCAGTATACATATGAAATAGAATTATAGAGGTGAGTATATATAATACAAGTATTGTGCATACCACATAGTAAATATCTAAAAAAATCATATATAATACTAAGTCCAGCAATTATATACTTAACCAGAGAACCACCATGTAGTTTATGGTGTCTCAAGAGCTACAAGGTATAAGACTAATTTGCAAAAAATGTAAAACGTTTTGGCCCAAAAAACACTTAAATTATTAGGAAAAAGAGCACCATTGGATCAGACACATGGAAGGAATTCTCCTTGGTGCATACCAACGCAGTCTAGTTTAACAAGGCGATCACCTCAGTTGCCCTTAACTTGCCTCAGTTGTAGCCAATGTGCAATTGAAGAGTAGCACTGAAACACACCCAACAAAAAAAGAAGTTGCCTTGAAACACCCAAACACAAACAAGAGATTGGCCAATTTCTCATGACTTGCCACATAACACCAAGATATCATCAACATGCAATAAGTATGGAGTCCAACTTAACCCTCAACAAAAACAGTACTTCTTCAGTATCCCATTCTCCTCGATCTTTAAAGGCAGTCTCCCAAATGGTTCGGCAACCAAACTGTATAACAGGGGAGGATGAAGAATCATCTTGCCTCAACCCTTCCCCATGCTCGTAGAAACCCTTTGGAGATTTGATCACTAGGACAGAAAACTTAAACAAGTTGACACAACTACCAAATCAAACCCATTATTTCCTATTAAAGTCCCATACATCTCAATACTTCTTCCAAACAAGCCCATAGCCCAAAACCATAAAGTTTTACATCCAATTTTCATATCAGACCTAGTAGTTCTTCTATAACTCAAATATCAATGAACTCATGTGCAACCAAGAAGTCATCAAAGATCTACCATCTCTGGAGATAGACTGGAAATCCTTAATAAATGGACCCCCATCAAAAGTTCTACTTGCTCTACCAAACATTTCACAAAAGATCTTGTAGACACCATTTAACAATCTTGTAGACTCATAGACATAATATCTCAAATTTCCATAGCTCTATTTTTAACAAATGACCTAGATGAAAGTGGAGTCAGCATAACCCACATCTAGTCCATCCGTGTGTAATCCATCGTCACCATCACTTTTTCTGTAATCAAATCCTAGTACCTCTGAAAAATAATAATCGAACATGGTCCATTGCCCCTCAAAACATCTCTTAATCATTAACGTTCAACTTGGTTGTCCTTGTTGTATCTATGATAAAACACTAATACTCATAATAACTTTTACCTAATGAATCAAAATCAAAATTTTTTAGTAATTTCAAGTAATGCTTATTTTCCCTAAAATAACATAAAATAGAAATGTTCTCCAAAATTAAATCTGATCCAACGAAATAATAGGAAATAAAGCTACAAATATTACAAAGTTAAGGAATGTAATTCAAATTTTGGAGGAGAAACAACAAAAAAGGGGGGCAAACGATAAACCTACTTGGAAAATGGTGCATGTGGGACAACATGGATGATTATTCCTAATTTTTAACACCTATTATGTCTCATCCACACATAACTGAAATTAAGGGTGCATAATGACTTGTATCAACCTACAAACCGACTAATTAAATTTGGTTTAGGGTCAACACCCTACTGAGAATCAACCTATGTCATGTACACATATTAACATATTGGACATTATAAGAAAAGAAGAGAATCTTGTATTGCATTAATGTAATCAAAAACTACAATCTCTTATATATAGGAGAACACATACTTAACCTATAAGTAACCTGATAAATGAATAACACAAAAATCCATATAAGAATCCATTTACTCTAACACTCTTCCTCAAGTAAGAACATCTAACATGCACAACTTGTTACATAATGATTCTTTGTGTTATTAAACAAAACTACATAATTTAAAAAAGAATGAAAGTAGTAGTAGTAGATATGGTAACAATAGTAACTGTAACAAGTAAAACTAGATTCGTAGATAAATGGTAACAAATCGGCACAATCAATCTTCCAAACACACCATCACGATCCAAAGGCACAAGAAAAATGTGGACAGCACGTAACCACACAAAAACAAACCAAATTTATAGACAAATGATAACAAATCGACACAATCAACCTCTCGAAAACATCATTACGATCCAAGAGCACAAGAAAAATGTAAACAACACGTGTTCACATACAAACATAGGTAGGCAAGTAATGGTTAAATAGAAAATAACAAACCATGAAAGTTTTGAGCTTTCCTGTAAATTAGAAAATTTAAGAAAAAACTTAAGATTGAAATGCAAATATTACTTAAACATTTCCTACCGAGAGGCTTCTTCCACCGAATACACCAAATTTACATGACAGGTGTGTCATGCGAATGACGACGAGATTTGGCACTGCCTTCGTGCGAGCCGTCGTTCCGCACAGGGTAGGAACCTCTGCCTCCAAATCGACCCCCTCTCCTCTAGGAAAAGAAGCACCTCCTCTTCCTTTTCCTCCACCGCCACCGCCAAGAAGTCGATGGTGGGATCACCCGAGAGGAGGCTGCTGTGTAGCAAAAGGCAACATGATGGCAATGACCAGGTGAGGGACGTGATATGCCACATAATGGCAAAGCGATCGTGGACAACCCAACTCCAGAATTCCATCCATGAGGTCTCCCCTCATTTTGACCACCCTTTTGTTCTCGACAGCCTCTTGCCGTTCTCAAACTACAATGTCCTTCTTCCTCCTCCTGCACCTTTTTTTTTCTATTGGATGGTCGACAGCTAGAGAGGAGCCTTGAACAGCACTTGTCAGCAGCAAAGAAGGCTAGATCTAGCTTTCCAACGACAAAAGAAGGCATGACCGCACGAAAAGGCTCATCAGTGACGACGATGCCTTGCTTCAAGCCCAAGGTGGCAAGTTAGTGGCAACCAAGTGATGACAATAAACTTTCAGGAAAAGAAGACAATAATACAAACTTTATGGTGGGTCCACCGTCGTTAACAAGATGTCTAAGGCTTTCTCTTCTTCAAAATCTAAGCTCTAATACCATGTTAAGAAAGAAAAGAATCATGTATTGCATTAACATAATCAAGGATTACAATCCCCTATATATAGGAAAATACATATTTAACTTATAAGTAACCTAATAAATGGATAACACAAAGATCCATATAAAAATCCATTTACTCCAACAGACACCTTTTGTGATAATGTTTAAGAAGCCAAAGGATGATTGACTCAAGAAAAATAAGAGGAAATCCAAATACCATGAATACTCATGAATGTCTTTCTTTCTTCAGAAGAAAAAGCTTAGCTCGTGAAGAACTTTCCTCCTCCACTATGCTTACATGCTACATGTTTTCCTTTTCACATGTGCTCATTTGTTGAGAATTACATGAAAAAGAAATATAACAAGAAAACCCTAGACCAACCAGACCCTATCGATATTATTATGGTTTGGGTTGATTAGGATTTCCACATAACAACAAAACCCTAGACCCGATGAGGTTGCGTTGGTTCCTAGTTTTACCTTAATGCAAACAAACACAACTCATGTGAATCATAATTGATACTGCTCAATGTTTCCAAATTAGTCCAATGTTGACCATTTCAATCATGAAGTCTATATCACAGAGAGGTCACTATGCTAATATGTGGTTCAAAGGGTAATAAGACCTCTTTTGGATGTATTTTCCATGATTACTACCACATAGCAAGAGAAGAGAGCATCCTAACCCTAAGCCAGTCACAAATGTTTGACCCATGGTATTAGAAATTTCACAATACTAATGTTCAACTTGAACTCTTGACAAAGTTGTGAAATTTTGGCGAAAGTCACAAATGTCCACAAACAGTGGAAACTACTCTTCCTTGCGATACAGACGTTTATTCTAGTATAAACCTTACAAATTTTGAGTTATCGTGGATGCTCACTAAAAGGAGACTTCTCAAGAAGTTAAGGATTTATTTGAAACTATGTTCCTTAGATGAGATTTGAGGGATAGAAGTAAGTATAATATTTAGAACCTCTCATGTAAGGAGATAATAGTGGATGACCGAAAGAGTAAACATCATAGGGGTTGATAGGATCATTCATAGTATAGTCATGTCGTTTTTCTAGAATTGATAACAACCACACATTGATAACATCACTTCTCCAAGATTATCTATTGAACAACATCAGGTTTCAGGCAGCCAACTAAGAGGCACCTTTTGAATCTGCTCCAGCTGTTAGAGGGAAAAGATAAAAATTCACCTTCACTAATGGAGAGGATTACGCACACACACACACACACACACATATAGACTACATAGACTTATATGGATATCCATTTATCCATATATCAACTATTAACATATTTAACACGTCTAACACTGCTCCTTAAGCTAGAACATATGTATCTTACATGGCCAACATGTTACAAAGTGCTTCAAATACACCTAAGGCAAAACCCTTCGTAAAGAAATCTACCAGTTGCTTAGAGGATGGATGGTGTATATGGAGTAGAACTAATTCCTTTCAACATTGTGTCTTGAACATAATGACAGTCTATTTCAATAAGTATAGTTCGCTCATGGAATACAGAATTATTTGCAATAAATATGACTATCTAATTGTCACAATGAGCTGACATGAGTGTCTGTAATAAATATGACTATCTAATTGTCACAATGCATTGCATAAGTGTCTACATTGTAGAACCTAGTTCTATTTTCACAAACAAACAAATAGTTTGTACCATGGATTGCAATGCATGGCTTCAACACTAGATTTGAATATCACATTTTGCTTTTTACTCCTTTATATAATCAGATTTCCGTCAACATAGTTACAATAACTAGAGGTTGAATCAGAAGTTGATTTGCCATCATGTTTGTCACCTCCATAACTAGAATCAAAATAACCTTTAACTTTGAAATGTCCAAATTTTCGGTATACAAGGCCTTTGCTTAGTGTTCATTTGACATATGTTAGTATTCGAAAAACTCCTCTTCAATGAACCAATTTTAGTTCATGCATGAACTGACTGATAAGACCAATTACATATGAAATGTCTGAGTGAATGACTATCAAGTAGATTAACTTCTCAATAAGTTTCCTGTATCGTCCAGCACTCTCAAACAACTTAGAGGAGCAATCCCAAAAATCTGAATTCTGACCAAATGATGTGGTTTCTAGCCTGTACCCCAAAAGTCCAATCTCTTAAAGAAAATCAACAACATATTTCCTTTATGATAAAACCATCATGTTTTTATCATCAGTAAACTCTATCTCAAGGGAAATTTTTGGTCTACCCATATCTATTGTAACAAAGTGTCTTCGTAGATACTATTTTGTCTCCATAATCCCTATTATGTCACTTTGAGTTAAGAGAATATCATCAACATATACCAGAAGAATCACACTGCCACTAGTGCGTCAGCCGATAAAGACGAAATGGTCAACTGCACACCGTTGAAAACCTACTTGTATAACAATAGTGCTAAACTTATCAAACTAAGCTCTTGGACTTTACTTGTAACCATAAATTGCCTTCTTAAGGTGACAAACTGTATTCTCTCCCCCTCCCTCCTCTAAGCAACATGTCCTAGAGGTTGCTCCATAAAAACATGTTCTACCAAATCACCGTAAAGAAAGACATTTTTTACATCAAGTTGATACGCCTCCTAGGATTGATTCAAAAAATATAGAGAACAACACCTGAATGGAATTCAATCTAGCTACAAGGAGAAAGTCTCGACAAAGTTAACACCAAAGATCTGCATCAAACTACGTGCAACCAGACGAACTTTGTACCGATCAACTAAAATTCTTGTTGATATTTGATAGTGTAAACCCATCTACAACCAAAAACACATTCAACAGCTAGATGAGGAACTGAATCCCATGTACCATGAGATATAAGTACCTGTATTTCCGCATCCATAGCAACCTTCTATTATGGAATAAGAATGACCTCTTTGTAATTCCTAGGAATATTCTTAAAAGAAATGGATAATGCAAATTAATGAAAGATGGAGCGAAAACGATCATAAAAAACAAAATAAAAGATACGGTGAGCAATAACAGATTATTTATCGGAACGGAGAGTAATGAGAATCTCAAGATCAAATGAAGCTGCACCTACAGGCGTAGAAGCGGAATCAATAGGTTGTGTAACCAGTGGAACTTCTTGCGACGCGTGTATACCTGTAAGGAATGCGAAGAAGGCACATGAGTAGTACGACCTTCAGGAGAGGCTTCAACGAGTTCATACAGTGACAAAAGACTCAGTGGAAGAAGAGGATGCAAAGAATGACATAGACTCAAAAAAGATAACATCAATCGATATAATATAACATCGGGTAGCTGGATTATAACAACGATAGTCCTTTTGAGTCCTAGAATAATCTATAAAGACACACTAAATGAACCTAAAAGATAGAGATGTTAAACATAACAAACACAATCAAAAGCCCAAACAGAAGGATGAAACAAGAGTTTCAACAGGACGCTGGTGATGAAACGGAATATCCCTAAAAAGAACCGATGAAGGCATCCGATTAATAAGATAGGATGTCATGAGAACTACATCTAATCAAAGATATTTTGGGACATTCATCTAAATCATAAGAGTACAAGTGACATAAAGGATGTAACGAGACTTTCTCTCAACCACACCAATTTGCTGAGAAGTATGTGGACAAGTAATTTAATACAATACACCCTAAGAAGCATAAAATGCAACAATCTTAATTTGAACAAATTCCAAAGCATTAATAGTACAAAACAATTTTGAAGAAGTTGAAACCTTTATTCCATTAAAAATCTATTTGATTACATCAAGCACATGAGTTGTGTCTTCCAACAAGTACACTCAAGAAACACGAGAGTAATCATCAATAAAAACAAGGTACAAGAGAGGGACCCTAAATATCTAAATAAATCAACTCAAAAGGATTATCACTAACAAGACTAAAGGATGACGATAGGTAACACAATGATGCTTACCTAACAAACAGGACTCACACTCAAAAAATTCAACAAATAATCATAGCAAAGGTTGTTGAAGCTTACGAAGAAAATCATGACCAAAATGACAAATGTTAAATGAAAGACGACTCCAACTCAAAGAAGGAATATAGAAGCCCTCTGACAACCACATCATGAATTAGTAGATAAATTTCAAGACCACACTTATGACCCTAACCAATCCTCTTCCTCGTCTTCAGGTATTGAAAGTGACATAGTAAAACAAGGATTTACTGATGACACTAATAGAAAGCAAATTAACAAGAAAATTAGGAATGTAAAAAACATTATCAAGAAGAGGAGATGTAAAGAGGCTTAAACCATTCCTTCACCAGCAACTGAACAAAGCCTACTATCAACGATAGAAATGGAACAAGGCAAAAGTCAGATACATGAGACCTTAAACCATTCCTTCACCAGCAACTGAACAAAGCCTACTATCAACGATAGAAATGGAACAAGGCAAAAGTCAGATACATGAGACAAGCCAATAAAAAGATCTTGATCTCCTGACATATGAGTAAGCACTAGAATCTATAATTCGAGAACTAACCTTAGATGTAAAATGAGCACTAATACATGATAGGGCTGCATGAGAGGCTCTTGTAATGTTCTCACTAGCCTTAAACTAGAGAAATTATGCATACTCAGCTTGACGGAGGGTAATTATGGTAAGTGTAGTCATGTTGCCAATAGATTGATCAATAGTGATATTTTAAGCCAATCTGGTTTTTCTAAACTTATCTCAACACTTGTTAGAAGTGTGATTTGTACGTCCACAATGATCACACTTGCAAATTCCATGAGCTCCCTTGAACTATCATTCCTACCACGATCACGACCACAACCCCTAGTGGAAGCAACAATAGTTGACTAATCTGAAATAGAACAGGGGATGTCAATGGACACACGTCATACACGAGCAAATTTGAAGGATACAGACGAAACTGTATCTACAGCAAGTACCTGTCCAAGGATTAGATATGCAATGTTTGCAAGAAGTATCGAAAGGAACTTTACAACCCCCAAACCATCACGGTATTCCTTCAGAATCTTGACATTAAAAACAATGGACGAAGGCATCTCCAACTTATCCGTAAAGATATGAAGAGACATGTAGTGCACTCAAATTGATCAATCTCCTTGCTGAAGAGAAAACAACCATTCCTAAATCTTAAAAACTCGAAAGATATTTTTCTTAGGATCATAGGTTTCCTTCAATGCCTCCCATATCTTCCTGACCAGAGTCAAAAACAACACATCCGAGGTAATGCTGGACTCCATACTATTCACCAACCAAGATATGACACCGAAATAAGTAGTAAACCAGTCATCATAGTATGGGTCTTTAGGAGACGACGAATCATCTATAATATGCTTTATCTTTCGATGAGTACCGAGAAAGATAGTGACCGCTTTCGCCCATAAAAGGTAGTTAATTTCATTGAGTTTAATGGCGATGTCACCAAGGTTACATAACCAAGCAATGTAATGGAAGTGGAGGAAGATGCCATGGCACAAAGTACGAAGTGCAGCAACAACAAAACAATACACAAACCGATTTGAACAGCACACAAACAGGGCAAAAATTGGCTGACTACAGTGATTCTGTAACTAATACTGTGATTCCGACGACTGCTATAGTGTTTCCGACAATTTCCAATGACTGCTACAGTAGTTCTGGCAACTGCTACAACGTTTCCAACCACTTGCGATGGTGGTGGGATTTGGTAGGCCAACGGCTAGGGTTAGGACTTCATCCTAACCTATGCTCTTAATACCATATTAGAGGAAAAAGATAAAAATTACCTTCATTAATGAAGATAACATATATATAGACTAGATAGACATATGATTTACACATATATCAACTACTAGCCTATTTAACACATTTAACAGAAGCAAAATCTGAAAAACTATTCCCAACAACAAAGCAAAAGTTGAGGGTACCCGACCCCTGTCCAGAATCAACTACAGAAAAGTTGGTTCCAAACAGTACCTAAGAAGCATTATTTTCGAAATAAAATGCCAAGAAAAATACTAAAAACTTTTGTGAACATCTCCAAGCACCAAAAGGATTAGAAAGTACCTCCTGCACAATCTCCTTCAACACTGAATGTGTTTCAGACAGAACTTCTTGCATAAAAAAGCTCTGTATTTTTTCCGCTAAACCAGCAGTATCCCCTACTATAGCATAAGCATCCACAGCCTGCATATTACAACACCATAACTGCTAAAAAATGCTGAAAGTAAAATTCATGCTATGAATCATTGGACCAATAGAATACTTGTTAGTAGCAAGCCATTAAAACAATACAAAGATTCCAAAAAGATACAAAAAAAGGTATAACTGCTATCAGATTCAGCAGCAAACAAATTGTACCCGGAATAAGTTCCCCTGTAAGTTGAATTGGAAATACTATGTCCTTTTGGCACTATGGTAGCATCATTGTTATCATGAAACCACCTTGAATGATCTAGTGGTTTAACAAAACCTATGACAACACCAAACTCATGATCAAATCACTTCGGCAAAAGGAGGAGCTCATGTGTACTTGGATCTTGATAAGTTACACCAGCATAACCTACTGTGCAACAACACTAAAAAAACCCACTAAAATGTGAAAGAGTTCAAAACAAGAGGGAAGAAAAAATTTATATAAGACTCGTGGTAAATTACATATACATTACATTCATGCATCAAGTTTACTAGTATTATCAGAAAAAACCATCAAGGTTACTAGTTTATTACCAATTGGATGGTATTATCAAGGCAAACACATTGTTGCCTAGAGATTAGCTCTATTTCCAACCTTCAGCTATTGTTTCCCGCCTAGCTATCATGTCTAGCGACGGCCACAATGATGAAAATTTGTTTTGCATATTTGCTTGTACTCCTTAAACTATCCATGATTTTCGTTCTTGATAAATTTGACTCTTTGAGTTGGTTGTGTCAATGGTAGTTCAAAATCCGACATCCAATTCAAGTTCATATTGGTAAAGTTTCATCCATATTTGAAACTAACAAAAGCATATTAGGAAAAAATTCTCAGTCACAAATATTGAAATATTAATTTTTTACAAATAATATCCAACAATGAGTAGATATACCATAAATGTTGATAAAAGAAAGAAATATAATTTCTTAGCTAAGTCTTGTTAATTCATTAGCATCTTTTTTTCCTCTTCATTAGATTCCTAGGCTAAATTTCTTGCATGATTTCTTAATAACATTAGGGTAATCATCCTACCCATTTCTAAATAATAATAATAATATCACATGAAATTCAAAAAATAAAATTTTATATTAAAATCTTGGATTCAAAGACAATGGCATTCTATCCATTTCCACTTTGTTTACAGCCGTACATATATCCACTGCCTTAGTCTCAGTCCAGCATAGTCCTTGTGTATGTCATTACTGCTATATTCCTATAAAGGGAACCCTTCAAACCACACTATATGTCTCCCGAAGTAGAGAGCACCTCAAGGCAATTGGCAAGTGTGTGTCTTTACAAGAATCTAGGTAGAACTTGTTTTGTCTAATCACTTGACTACGAACAAAGAAAATATGGAAATATCATCTGAAAGCTGATTCACATGAATTTGTGATCCTCCATTATTGAGATCCTATGTGCCTATGGTCATATGAATAAACATTACATACTTTTGAAAATAAACTTCTAAATGATCCATCACCAGGATATTGAATGTTGTTCACCAACAAAGGAATACACAAGAAAAGTTGCTTTTGAGATTGTTAATTCATTAAATAGTACCATACAACACGTCTTGTTTACAATTTACCAACACATGTCAATTTTCAATTTACCGACACGACAACGACATGAAAGTTTTGTGAACAAATGTGAAACTTTTTTCTACTATGTTTCCACCGACATGTCGACACTTCACGTCAACTTTTCAATTTACCGAAGTCCAACATGAAAGTAACATTTAAAACCTTGCCTCATTAAAACCATAAATTGTTGAAGATACACATTAAAACCCATCCTCAAAAGATATGAGCACCATGGACACGCCACACATGTGTGACGCCAGTCATTACTACTCCATTCCCAATTTCTATTCTCTTCCATATGTATTCCACATTAAGAGGAAAAGTTACCCACAGCAGCCAACAAGTGCTGCCGGTAAGTAAAGTGACTGAAAACGATAAATGCAAGTTGACCACCTAGGTCAAGAGAATGCAAATTGCCAACTTGTGCTGTTGTGTACCAAGTTCCTTGTCTTTTTTATAGTGACTCTATTAATGGTTTTACATTAGATAATTACTCTGTCAATGGTTTTATATAATCCCTTTCAATATTTTTAATTAAAATTTCCATTTCTACAAATATTTTGCTGAAAATAAATTGCCCTTTTTTTCAATCATATATATATATATATCTGTGTCGTTGTGTCCACATTTTGGGAGTTTTTTTGTGTCCGTGTCAACTTCACACTCATGTATGTGTCTATAAAATATTGGCTTTATAGGACTGGCAAAGTATTACATGCAAAGGCGATCTGAACTCTGAAGTATACTTTATAAATCAATAAATCTCCATGATTAAATAAATTCAAAAAAAAAAAAAGATTTAAACACAAGAATAAAGGCAACAAAAACAGTGTAACAGAAAAATCTGAACAAACGACAACATAAAATAATACTTACAATTAAATAGTTCTCATGCTTAAAATTTTGACAAACACCCAACATAAGTGAATCAAGCTTCTGAAGTGTCCGAGCTAACCATGTCTGCAGATATGTCATCAAATAAACAAATCAAAATATTTGCCTTTGACACAGTTAAATGAAAGCAGACAATAAACGAAAAGATGCAAATACAAATAAAACAGATGCTTATTAATTTTGCACTAGGAACATGAAGCTAGACACCGTTAACTCAAATTGAAAAAAGGAAACAGAACAATGCAAATACAAAGAAAACAGACGGTAATTATTTTGTACCAGGAAATGATGCTAGACACAGTTTACCAAAATTGAAAAAAAACAAAATAGAAAGATGTAAATACAAAGAAAACAGACAAGTTTCATTTTTACAAGAAAATGTACTTAGTCACAGTTAACTAAATTTGGATAAAAGAAATAGAAAGACGCAGATGCAAAGAAAACAGACGGTCATTATCCTGTATAAGGATGATGAAGCTAGACAAAAGTCTACCGGATTCTCAATATATAAAAAAATATGAAAAAAAAAACTAAGAAGAAGGCTGCATATGCAGTAAAGATAATGTCTCCAAGGCTTAGGTAATCAAGAGAAAGGCATCACCTCCACTCCATGGCTCATTTCCTGCATTGCTGAGAGCTCTGGGAAACTATCCAGTAATTGTAGATATTCCGGTAGAACTTGAAATGCCTGTCAAAACATAAAGAATGTATGAAACTGATTTTACAATGTGAGAATAAAAAACTGAATAGTTGCCCATGCAGGAAGGGGGGAAATGTCACACCCTCACGTAGTTGCCTTCTTCAACAAGGATCTCCAGTTCCATTTGCATATCCAGTGCACGACGAAGTTCAGTGAGAATTGGAAGCATGTCCTGCAAAATAGGTCAGCATATAAGTTGTAGGATATTTCAAGATGTTAACAATTTATGCACATCTTAAAAGGTTCAATGGCTAGCTAATAACTAGAATGCAATGAGATTATAGGTGAATATCCATGACTATAAACAATCAAGTGTGCAGCTCACTGAGAAGAAACTTCAAGAGCAAAACCCAGAAGAGAGGAGCAATGAGTGAAGGTTTAACAACTGTTTAAAATGCAGCCCATTATCCTCCAATAATTTCTCGTGAACTCCACTCAAAAAACTAATTTCTTTTGACCTGATTACTGTGCCACTTAATGATAATATAATCTGCAGTTCTGCAGTGATATGCAACCCCACAACATAAGTTGGTTGCAGCTGCAATATGGGCCGTCTAGTTCTTTGAATACTTCCCTGCTTTTCCCAACCAAGCGCCCTAACTATACTAGCCATGCAAACTTTATGCCAACCACCAGAAACTTGGATGAACAACAAGAAAAGACCCAGAACAAGATGCTGATATGTAATATGGAATCCGTCCCATCCAAAGGAAAGTTGCATATGGAGCCAAATATTAGGCAAAAGCCTATTTATATCAGACACATCATTTTGAATTTGACCTACAAAAAAAAGTAGCTCGATAACCCTGAATCCCATACTTCCTGGCCGATGTAACAAAAAGGTCATAATATCCTTACTTATAAGAGTTGATTCCACAACAAACATGCAAATATACACATGCAGTAGAAACATATAAGTGAATCCACATAGCATCAATAAAATCAGAGAAAGACCTGCTATTGCGTTATCACTTGCCCCCACCCCCAGTGAATTGTATATATTTGAGTCCAAAATTTGCTCATATTTTCTTTTGATGGATTACAAAACAGTCCAAACTTGTGCAATTTATATTTAGTTCAAAACTACTCATAATAAGAATTTTTCTTTTTCTAAATCGCGAAACTGTGCTTTCCTTTTCCTTCCATTTGTCAGTTTGTCAGTAGGTTATATGAAAAAAACTGAGAGTTTAAGTGCAAATTTGCTACATGGCTAGGTCTCACAGTTTAGAGCAAATGTAATGTTCATGATAAGAATTTTTTCTTTAGGCAAATTATATATCAGTCCAATAGATAGAATAAATTGTATTTCAATCCTATTCTTTTAGTAATAAGGATTTTAGCTTTTGGACAAATCTCTCAACTCAAATAGTTAGTGCAACATGCATTCATGGTTCCAAACATCGGTTTCGTATCGAACTTCGGTTCGACAAAAATAGGAAACATGTCGGACATCGGTGGAAATGTCGGTGGAAATACGGTAAATTTACGGAAGTTCATGGAAATAATAAAAAAACTTTGAATTTTACTTTGAAACTTTAGAATAAGTTAAAGTACATGATAATCTACATTTAAAGACTGTTTAGATCAACTTTTTAAACATGTATCATAGTGAAATACATTATATGGATTTAATACAAAATTCTGAATCATAAATAATAAATAAAAATGGGTAATAAATGATTAAAAACAAAAAGACTCATAAAAGTTACCTCATATATGCTTAATACCAGAAAGAATGT
>JAMKQA010089726.1:0-19874 GCA_024699735.1 Posidonia australis
GAAGGGCCTTGCAAACGAAAAGCCTCGAATATTCCTTGGCACATTCGTTTGCAAGGTAACAGCCTTGGAAGATGGAAGGTCTGCAGCCGCAGCCTGCGAAGTGGCTGGGCGCCAGCTAGGTGCGCCAGTGATGTGCGCCACCATGGTGGGCCAACTTGGTGCGCCACCTTGGTGCGCCAACCTAGCTCACAGATTTCTTTGGGCTCTGGCTTGCTAATGGGTTTGGGGTCTGGTTTAAGGGTGGATCACATCCAAAGCAACACAGGATACTCATCTCCGGGTTACCTCAAAATCGGGGTGTCTACAAATGTGAACCCCAATGTGTACTCTTTGCTATTTTAATACAAAGTTCTAGATTTTTTTCCCCTTAACATATGTAATATCACTTGACTCAAATTGTTTAGCAACTTTTTCAACTTCTTTTGCAGCAAACGTATCATAGTACTTACAAGATCTACCAACACAGATCATAATGGTGGAAACTGTATCAAAAAAGAAAGCAATATCCGAATGATTTCCTGCTACTATTACAAATATCAACTAAAGCTAACAAGCAAAAAAATAAATATAAAATACATAAGGATTTCCTTTCATGATCAAAATTTTTAAGCAATTAAACTATCCTTGCATATTGCTAGTACATGTACAAGGTTAAGAAACTATTCAATGGCCTTTCCTTTTATATTTTTATATCTCAAAACGACAATCGTCTATTCCTTAATTGACCATCATGTAACTTATCAACTAAAATAGAAAAAAGATAATTTCTTATATCTTTGATAATCTCCTTGGATGTTTCTCTTACAATTGTACTTACGATTTCTTCTAAGTTATAGATGATGTGAGGTTCAAATTATGAGGTACATTATTTAACACAACATTTTCGATCTCTTTGTTGTGTTTGGCAAGAAACATTAAAAGTTCGAGAAAATTGTATACAGTCAATTGAAACACTCAAGCAAATATGGTATTCTTTTTTTACTTTCTCAACTACTTAGTGAAACAAATACAGATTTGTTGCTTCTCATTTATTAATGTTTTATATTTTTTCCCTAGTCACGTTATGAGTACCACCATATTTACCAACATAAATATCTAGCTTGTTTTTTCTTTCTAACAAAAAAATCCTTATTACCTCCTAATGATCTCCAACTTGAGATGGTGTATAATACTGGGACTCCTGTTCTTCAGGAAGATAATCCTCACATGTAATTAACCTTTGGTTAATTGATTCACAGTAGAATACTGAAAGTGGAATTTTTGCTTTATTAAGACTTTGTCCTACTTTGTCATATTTTTTGGTCACCTGCTGAGTGACTCTGGTTTGTATATTTTGTGGGTGCAATACTGTTGCAATACTTTAGAAGACATTATACTTTATTAATATTACTAATTACCGTTTACAAAAAAAACAAAAAAATCCTTATGAGACAAAGGCATGTCAACACCTACGTAAGGAAAAACATAATAAAACAAGCAACAAGTTATATCATTTTTCACATTGTAGTCTAACCGATCGTACCCTACCATTGACCATGAAAACGTAGTTTTAGAAGTAATGGTGTCTGTGAAATGACCGTATTAAAAATTCAACTTTAAAAACCAATTCTCGATCATTTGGGTACCGAGGAATGCTTTCATGAACAATGAGTCCGTAATAGAAAATTTTACTACTTATGGGTTGCTTAAAAATCTTGTTTTTTATGTTAAATATAATAAACCATGCATGTACTTATTATCACTTAACAAGTATCACAGCTGAATACCCTACTCAAGCAAGAGTTTCCTATGTGACATATTTATGAGCATTTTTTGGGTTGCACATCGATGTGGTTTTGATTTTAGATCCTATTAGAATCTGATTATCTCATTTACATGAATATACATCGGGATACATGTATTTTAGGACATCATTATCTTATTTGTTTTTTTTTTGTAAATGGTATTCTATTTTCATTTAATCCAATACATAACAACATAAAGGTAATGTGCTGAGAAAATATTACAGAATCTTAGTTCCAACTATTAAGGAACAAAATGACTAAAATACAGTATGCAGAAAAAAGTCTAAGAATAGAGAAGTTCCATCGACCAACAGAAAGTTAGTCATTATAAGGGATTTTCCTCCACGAGAGCAGGAGTGGATGCATTTTGTTCCCAATCTTGTTGGTCATTGTTTGAAACCAAAAGGTCAATTTCCATATTCTACTGAAAAGACGTAATGGAGTGTAAAACCTCATTTTTTTTCAAAACATCATTATCTTATTTGTGACTTTTCAATTTTATACAGTATATTTCCTTATCTGTGTGGTTATTCTTTCTAGGGTTTGTGAGATTTGACTCTAGCGTTATTATAGTAGAATTTCTCTCATCTCTTTCATGAAGTATGTATTGTCGATCTAAGTAAATTCTGTGTTTGCTACTTGTTTTTTTTTCTTTTATCATGTGGTTGATTGTCCTGCTATGAATTTTCTAATACATGAGTTATCAAATCGAAAGGATTTTTCTAATATCGAGTATGAGAGGAAACCAAACGCCATTCAGTTAGTTGACAGTTTAAAATTCAGATTTAGATATATTAATCATGTTGAGGTTTAATTAAAGTTGACGAACCAATCTAATCAGTCTCCATCAAGATGGTAAAAACATTTAGATATGTTAATCATGTTGAGGTCTAATTAAAGTCAACGAACCAATCTAGTAACTCTCCATCAGCTGATCATTCTAATTAGAATCATAAGACGATAAAAACATTCAGATATGTTAATCATGTTGAGGTCTAATTATAGTTGACGAACAAATCTAATAAGTCTCCATCAGCTGATCATTCCAATTTGAATCATAAGATGATAAGAACATTTAGATATGTTAATCATGTTCAGGTCTAATTAGTGATTAAAGTTGACGAACCAATCTAATAAGTCTCCATCAGCTGATCATTCCAATTGGAATCATAAGATGAGGGGGGGAAAAAAAAAACAAATTCACAATGACGAGCATAAGATTTATAATCAAAGACTCCGACAACATCTGAGTCTCAACGAAGGTCACAGGCGAGTCCACAAAACGAGGGCGTGTAGAATTCCTGCCACATGATTGATCTAAAAATATGCAAGATGCGATGTACTTCTACACTAATCTACTTCCGCAGAAAGAATCCTCTTAATCTTCACTTCATTTTCCCCTCTTTCACCCATTCATGCCATTAGGTTTAGAAGAAAATGAGAATCCATACGCAAAACAAAAACAAAAGTGCACTTATTCCTATTACTCCCTTGATCCTCTACAGAGTTTTAAACTAGAGATGAAGCTCCAAATGAAGCAAACGGCTGAGTAAGATTGAAGAAGCGTAAGAGCCATTACTACTGCTACAACTACCAGTACTGATAATAATAATAATAATAATAATAATAATAATCTAAATAGTCCTTGGTCAAAGTGAGGTTAAAAAATAACCACGCTACAAACCAAAACAACGTCAGTGAGGAATCACTCCCCAGTCTCCACGTTCACTTCTCCTCACCACCACCTCCATGTTACTAACATGTCTACACAAATCTTTACCTGACCACGTCTGTCCAGTAAACCAAGCACTTGCATTACAAAATTGATCTCCTATTGTACGGCTTTATTAAACAAGACCAGTTGAAAATTCTAAAGATAAGTTGGGTAGGTTGACGGGATCCTACGCCTGTGCACGTGCCTCCCTTGGAGGGAAAGAGGGCCACGTTCCACGGGAGCACGTGACCGGAGGGAGCCGGGGCCGGCCACGCTAATCCGATTCACGTCACCTGTCTGTTATGATTGGAGTTGATCCAAGGGAGGAGGCAACAGTTTTGGGGGAAGGAATCTAGTCAAAAGAGAGGAGTTGCTGGGATTGCTAACAGTAATACCATGTGTTGGGGGCTGTAAAGGGAGATGGGGGTTTGAAAATGTAACAGACAAAAGGGATGGTTGGATAACACAACAGTCTCTTTTTCCTTTTTTGTTTTTTGTTTTTTTTCTTTTTGGTAGCCAAAAGAAGGATGAGGACTAATAAACATCAGGATAATTTTCACGTGTAACCTTCATGTGATTTGTATTTAATCGCGACGATATCTTCTGTATTAGTGCCTTGTCTTTTTATGCTTTCCGAACTTTAATTAATTAGCATGCATATACTACAGTAATTTTGAAACCAATAAACATGTGGATGAGCTTTTAGGAGTTTCCGGGATGTTAGCTCCTGGATTTCACGAGTCCTTAGGTGAAAGAATTAATATACCAAACAAGATTCTAAAACTCATATTTCGTTATAAAAGATAACCATCTTGTCTTCTGTGCTTTCACATAAAATAGGTAATTAATCATCAATAGGAGAAGTTTTCTCAACCCTACATCTAATAAAAGCTGTAAATTATAACATTAAAAATAATATATAAAATTTAAATACTTAAAATAGATAAACTCCCCCAAACAAACTTTAACTGATGTTTAACTAATGAAGGTTCGTAAATTCCTACATTAGTCCAAAAAAAAAAAAAATCAAATAAGCTTTATACGATTGCTAGTTAAAGGTAATGGTAAGTGCAAAAGCAAACTAAAGTTGGAAAGATTTATAAGGCAAATCATACAGAGGATACTAATGTAGGGGATATATCTGGAAATTACCCTTAGATTAATGGCACCTGCTGACTATTTTTATTGGCACACATGGGCTGTTGAGGATAGAGATGGATGGAGATATCCCAGTTTTGAAGTGATGATAAATATAGTAGTAGCAAGCAAATGTGTGTCGTAGCATGTGGTCGAATAGCAGTGGGAAAGCATGATTTCTCCCATGTGATTCATCATTCCGGAGGGTTCTAAGGTGGGCTAGAGAAGACTAACCTGACCGCTCGTTTTCAAAGTCTACAATTCCACTACAATAGACATAAAATCTAATTGAACGTATCACCGTTTTAAGAGTCCTCGAAAGCTCTGAGGGAAGAGTATGCTAATGGAATTTGGACATCAGTTTGCTTGAATGTCGATAGCCCAACATGCACTGTGAGCATGAAACGAGCTGCTTTGGGCTTTCTGATTTCACAATGCTAAATGCATTGTCAGCATTAAACGAGCTGCTTTGGGCTTAGATCTGATTCCAACCACCTTTCCATAAAAAGGCAATGATGCAGGCAACGACCAACAAACCAGGAGAGAGCTGATTAAACAAATGAACAAAAGACCATGTCATCTGGATTACGTGGTGGAATGAAATCAACATGGAGCACCTATCAACTATTACGTTTTTGCTACATTGAGCAGCATAATATAGATGCAACCATCAATTATTACTCCAGTAAAAGTGAAAATACATTCCAAATCTTTTATCTTTAAAAATATACATAGCCAGACTGATATAAACTTTTTAGATAAGATGTGCGCGAGCAGTAGTATTATTGTTGGAAAAGGCCATAAATAACAGGAAATATCTCAGCTTGCCAAGCGAAAAAAAAAGGCATCAAACTTCGTTTTTTCTTGGATACATGTGTTCCACGTAAGTAGTTGATTTGAAAACACGTGACAAGCTAGAAACCAATCAAAATTGAATTACATGAATAGATCTCCACCCTCCTTGAAAAAGCAGATCTGCATCAAGTCATTCCCAATGCAGCCTCAGCATGTAATGCATTCCACATGAAATACGCTCAATGGATACTAAACTATTACAATCTGTAGAGACCAAAACTAGCTACTTGGGATGCATGACATATAATATAAAGAATAAGAGCTCGGCTTGCGCTTGCCAAATAACTAATTAAAAGAGGAACAGGTGCAACAATCTAACAGAAGCTACAAAACTACAGGTGTGCTAAGGAAGCGCAGCCTGGATCTCTCTCCAAATATTTGCTCGGTTGAGTTTACACAGGTTCTATATACATTGCAGAATGAAGTAGTTCTTACAGAAGTTAGATAAACAACAAGAGTGAAACTTGTTAGAGATTTTCAAATCAAGTGTAATGATTAATTTGATGACGTCTATGGAGTTCGATGAGAGGGAACCTGCCAAGGTGGAAGCATCAGATGGGTGAATCATTTTTTGGCTTCTCGGACTTTGCCAAGTGCTTTGACATTATGGAGGCCTGCCACAAATAACCAGCATCAAAGTATACTACACAACTTACTGTTTTACCTCAAGAGGAGGATATCTTCAGAATTACAAAAATAAATTCCCAAGCATCAGATTCTATTGAAATTATAAATAAGCCATGGGGTTGGTTTCTACCAAAATTTACCTGTTCCTGAATGATGCTCCGGGCCTCAACAAGTTGGGCTTCAAGCTCAAGTTCCCTTTCACTTGCTTCAGAAGTAACCTCTGCCCCTTTCTGGGCATCTTGAAGTTGAACCATTCGGGCCTGTACCAAAGAGAAAATAGACAGAAAATATTGTAACATGCACTTGTGGAAAGAATACATTTCAAATTAGTAAGTCGTCTCAGTATGAATTATGAGTGCACCTTTATTGAGGACATTTTAGTTCGCAAGCTCTCTTCTATTTGATCTCTAGCCATGTGGAAAGGCAGGTCAAAGACATCCTGCAAGTAAACACCATCAAGACAGAAAAGGACCAGAGATTACATCGATAGCATGACACATATGTCCTCAACTTATCCTCTATGAGGAGAAACAAGAACACGTTTATTTTACACATTTGAGACAGAAAATGGTCATACCGTCCTTCCACATAATGGTGACTGTGGGGAGCTTTCTTCCTGCCTCCCATTGCCTGCTGGATTTTGTTGAGGCACCCCATTAGGAGCATTCAAAAAGTCACGCATATCCATCTGTGAATGATGATGCATCAAGAGAAATATGAAGATGTGGACAAGAATGAGAACGTTGAGATTCAAGATTCTATGCTTGTCTTAACAATGAATACATGATCAAGAGGTCTTGTGTAGAAATTACACATAATCAAGGCCCTATTTGTTCAACCTATCAAAGAAAATTTCTAGCCATTAAGTTGAAATAAATTTTCCCACCAAATTGTCAAGGGTAAAAGTTGCATTTTTTTAGTTAATGGAGAACTTAGAAAATCCTTGATCCAAATTCCAAAATAAACCAACTACTAATACATGGAATGATGCTTATTTGTTTCTCCCATGGTGTATCTATATTCTAAGTTAGAATTGTGAAGTACTTTAAAATCCATAGGGTTTAGAATAAGTAGGACTCAGACTAAACATAAGTTCAGTACCAAAAGAAACTGAAGTGGACTATAATGAGATGGTTGAGAAATTCCTAGAAAAGTAATAACTTTAACCCCTGTTTGGATCTAGAATAAATCTAGAATAGGAATTACTATTCCGTTTGGTTATGTAAAAGTCAAAATAAACTCGGAATGGTAATTCTTATTATGACTTACTCATTTCAAAATAGCTATTCCATGGAAAGGTTGGAATAAAATTATTCTACTAGATTATTCTCACACATATATGTATATGGTGTACTTATTTTGTATTTAAAATTTAATACATATATAATATAATATAATATATACATACTTTAAATTAGATATATTTCTTAATAATTAAGTTAATTATTATTAATCTACATATTTTTCACTTATTCTGATACTTATTCCATTTTCCATTTAAACCAGAATATCTCTTCATACACACTTATTCACCTTTAAAAGAAAAATACTTCTAAATTAAATAACAATACTATCAGAATACTAATACCACTTTTTACTTATTCCTTTTTTTTTATTCTACATCCAAAAAGAGATTTAAAGCTTTAGGTTCGATAATTAGTAGCAATGAAGATGTAAAAAAGGATGTGGCCCATAAAATTGAAGTAGGGTAGAGGAAATAAAGAAATGCTTTTGGAGTGATGTGTCGTAAAAAGCACCAATCATGGGACATCTATTGGACAATGAATTCCAAACCTTCAACTTTTTCTTTGTAGTATGCGAAAAAGCTACCCTTACTTCTATAAGTAAATGCAAAAAAGGTATGTACATTGTGCATGTTAAGAAGACACACATAACCCAAGGCAGCAATGACACAATAAAGTCACGCATCTACCCATCAAAACAAAATTGGGTGCTCAATCCTATGCCATACAGCAAGGTAAAAAAACTAGTATATACCCCACCACCTAAAAATAAGGCATTGCTTGACACTTAATCACCTATGTAAACGTTGGCTCATAAACTTGATGAAGATATCCCCAAAAAGGATCACCAAAGATCGAGGCTTATAGCCCTCATCAAAAAGACACGTATCACGCTCTTGTCATAAGATGACGACAAGATCCTACACCAACTGGCTATCCATGACATCCACGGAACCATGGATAATCCAATGCTCTAACCATCACCAATGGTATGGCGAACACAACTCATCGCAAGCAATTTGACCAACATGGTCCCCCTCTCTAAGCCCACGATTAGGATTGTAAGTCGATTCAGGATTGTAAGCCTCTTATTGGCGAGTGACAGGTCAGGTCAATACCCGTTTCAAAAATACTTAACTGCTACCCTATCCACTACCTTTTTGGTTAACGAATCTAACAGATACAACATTAAACCTTGACTATAAAAAATCTATTAATAAGGCATTAATCCATTTACCACAACACAAAAATAATTTCAACATTATCACAATACAACATCATCATTGATTTATTATGTTCATCCAAGAATAATAATAAAATTAACAATAACATAAGTATAATGTCATTTAACCACACCATTCATAATTTGATGATTCAAAGATTTAAAGTACTCTTAAGAATACAACAAAACACAAAATACCTAAATCATCCTAAACCACATTGATTTTTCCATGAGGCATCACATTCACCAACCACCAACTCTTTTGAAAAAGGAACACAAATAACAAGATAGGAGAGATTGCAAAAATAACTATACAAGGCATCACCATCACAACATATACCTATTTCACTGTTTGAGATCACGAGGAGAAGGGATCAGCATCGGTGGCAGAGGAGAAGAGGATCAACATCAGTAGTGACATCTGTGGCATTGTGGGAGAGGATCCATGTCGACGACGTCGTTATGGGAGAGGAGACTACAGAGTGGCCGTGTGGGAGAGGATTGGCTTTAGTCATCGACGACAGAAGAAAGAGGATCCAAGATCGACGACAGAGAACACTCGTTGACAGTAAAGAATCGACGTCGACCGTATGGGACTACGATGTGGTCTCACTTGTCTTGTTTGTGGACTGTAGGTCATGGGATTTTGGTTTAGGTAGCAAGGTAGGATGTAAGGTTCTAAGTTATAACTTGTAACGATTTTTAGGTTTGTTGTTGGTTTATATATATGTGTGATTACAGTTATGCCCCCCAATTAACTGGTTAACAGGTAATTCTTAGTCTACCCTTACCCTTATCCATTAAAAAGGTGATGAAGCAGATAACAGGTTAGTAGGTGAATGGGTTGAATGGGTAGACAAAACCTCTACCTTTACTCGTTTTTAACAGATTGGGTCACGTCAAATTAGTGAATCTACCTTTATCCACTTATAACCTTACTAATGATGCTATGTTAGGAATACTCGCACTCCAAATGCAGTTCCCCCTAAGGTACTTGGCGTGAACTCACTAAACTCAAAGAGACTTCAAATGATTACGCACCAGAGGTTATGAAGCATGTCAGTGAAGTTCTAATCTTCAATGCAATGGAATGCAAGGCCCCCTCTTCACGGGGTAAGCAACAGTCTTCCCATTTAACAAGTAGGCACTTGTAATCCCTAGTCCCAAACCACAAGAAGCGTGACATCAATTGCTTAAGTTCTTTAATCGTAATACGAGGAAGAAGGAATGTCGTAGTTTAAAATATATGTAAAGACAACAACACATACTAGATGAGCAAAGCACCTCTCGCCATAGACAACAAGTGGTGCCTCCAAGATTGGAGGTGGACATTAACCGCAAGTACTAGGGGCTTGCAAAGTATATGATGTAAGCACACAAACACTAAGGGAAGACTAAAGTAACACACCCAACTCCAATGCCTCATGCACATGTTGTCAATTACACCATGCATCATAATAAAGAAACAAAGTAAGCATAATTAAATATGCTTAAAGTATTATTCCATTTAATGTAGAAAAATAGTGTAGATACTCGTTGCACTTGGTTATATATAAATCAAATACTTATACTTTTGATCTGACAAAAGGCGTTCGTATTAAGATTTATCCTTAATTGTTATATTGGAATTTTGGCATTTTATGTGGTATATATTGGCAATGGGGCCTAATGCCCTAGTGGTTTATCCACATATATGACAAGATAAATCACTACACAAGTCCACAGGCCAATTTATCACACATTTACTGTTAAATAAATTGTTGTTTGTATTATACCTTTTTTTTTTGGTCAAATTGGTAGTCACATAGGTAATTGTTTCATTGTAATTTCCCAAGATCTTTTTTTTTTATCTTTATGATTTGTCTTTTATGCATCACTTCATTTTACAGCACAAGTTCCCATATATAGAATCCTTTATTATTTTGTCTTTTAACAATGAACATATTTTCTTGTTTTTTTGTGCAGAAAAAATTAACAGTAAATTTCTCATATTTTCTTGTTTTTTTGTGCACATGCATGTATGCCTTTTCCTTTTTTACAGTACCTTTTTTTTTTAATATTCACATACACACATGCATTGCGTATCGTTTATAATATATGCATGGATTTATGTGTATTTGCATGCAAGATTTTACTCTCTCTTGTATATGTGAATTGCTTATTGACAAGGATGTGGGTATACATATCTTGTAGTAATGTAGAAGTTTCTTCGTGCAAAAAATACATAGATCATTTAGATATCATAAGTCCATGTAAGTTTCTAATTTATAGTTTTAACGTCATGTTCAATTCATATATTTCTCAGAACATTACACCAAAGCTTATGAATCAAAGTATTGATGGTTATTTATCAAACTCCCATATACGCAGTTCATTTTTCTATAGAATTGTAATGAATCATGTATGAATCATCAATCATGCACATATTATATGTGAAAGACAAGCAAGAGATCATGCCGTGACGACAGGTTCACTCAAATGTCTATACATTAAGCTAGTGGAAGATCCAATTGTAAGTGACTTCTCCCAACAAACACATGCAAACGAATGGAAGATCTAGCTATAAAGGCGGATTCTCTCGGACGTTGCCATCATGCTAGATGGGTGGGAGATGCCATAATGGGGGTTTTCCCAACAAACCTCTTTAGAGAACAAATGGAAGATTAGGCCACAAAGGGCATCTTCTCCCAACCGTCCTAGCTATATTTGACGTTGTTGTTGATATGTGAACACCAAATAAGTGGATTTCCTCTTGACAAATAGAGACCTAGTTTGAAACTGAGGTGGTAGAGAAGACAATGAAGGCAAGTCGACAACAAGTTGGTGACAACAACGATGACGACGACGATGACAAGTTGGCAAAGACGACGATGAAGAGTTAGCGACGATGGCAATGAGTGGGAGAAGGCAATGATGACAAGTTGGTGATGATGAGTTGACAACAAGAAGTTGGTGACAACAAGGAGTTGGCTACCATCATCATTGTGCAACGACAAAGATGATCACTAGGGTGAGAACCCGAAGACGCCAACAACAAGTCAACAATGGTGGCAAAGGAAGGAGAAAGGGCCTAAAGTTGTAGCTCTTTCTGTCCTGCTTATCCCTCTCTTCTCTGGATTGCAGTTATGTGTTGCCTTTTTTTTTCTATGGTTGTTGGTATCTCGATGTTGATTTCTTCTTGTCTTTTTATAATGCAAATCCACATTCAACATGTTTTCCTTTCCAATTGAAAATGATCCCATAATTTTCCCACAATTTTCACATGGATGACCAAGGGAAAGGAGTAATGGTTTGGATGAGCAGCATGTCGCCATCCATGTTAGCAAGACTTGGTCAGGCACATGAGCACGACTTCGTCCCCAATTGTTGGATGCCATATTCCAACTTTTTTTTCGTTTCCAATTGATTTTTGTTCAATGCCCAAGACAATCTCTTGCTAAAATCAAAGGCCAGGATGTAAACAAGAAGTTGGCAATCCAAGTAAAAGTTTTTTGACAAATCATCAATTGACACGTGGCCATCTATACCCAAGATACCTAATGATCTGTGTAATTTTTTGCAAGAAGAACCTTTTATATTACTACAAGATATGTATAACTGCATCCTTGTTAATAAGCAATTTACATATTGAAAAAAAAGAAGAGTAAAACCATGCATGCAAATACATGTAAACCCATGCCTATGTTAAAAAGGATACACGATGCATGCATGTGAATATGAAAATGATGCATGTGTTGGTGAATATAAAAAAAACATGTACCATAAAAAAGGAAAAGGCATCCACGCATGCGCATGTGTTCACGTGATGAATGAAGATAAGAAGTTTATTGTTAAAAAAAATTACACAAAATACAAGAAAATGTATTCATCGGTAAAAGACAAAAAATAATAAAGGATACTATATATGGGAACTAGTGCTGAAAAATGAAGTAATGCATAAATTATAAATCACAAACGCCAAATGAAAAGAGCTTGTGAAATTACAAAGAAACAATCACCCACGTGACTACCAATTTGACCAAAATAAATAAATGAGTATAAGACAAACAACAATTTATTGTAAATGAAACAGTAAATGTATGATAACTTGGCTTGTGGAATTATGTAGTGATCTCATCATATATGTGGATAAACCACTAGGCCCAATTGCCAATATATATCTCATAAAATGCCAAATTCCAACCAAAAAATAAAGGATAAAACTTAATATAGAGATATTTTGTCAAATCACATGTATTTGATCTATATAAAACCAAGTGCAATGAATATCTATACTATTTTTCTATATTAAATGAAATAACACTTTAAGAATATTTATTTGTGTTTACTTTGTTTCTTTATTACGATGAATGATGTGAATGACAAGATTTGAATGAAACATTCTTCTCATTAAAAGGTTGGAAGGTATGAAATTCATGAATAATTCTTGAGAGGTCTCTAACACATATATTGAATGAAATACCCACATAAAACAACAAACTATGCTTTATGGTGCAAAATGTTTGACAATTAAGGAGTCAAAGACCTGACTCAAAAAGTAAGTGTTGTGGAAATGAGTATGTAGAGATGGATAGGTGGAAATACCTCAAGAAACAGATTAAGAAACAAATAGATTCTTCGAAAGATACGATTAGCACCAATTCAAAATGAGGATTTGAACTCATGTTACCAACATTTTTTCTTGATAGAATTATTATATTGTTCCAACAGATGTGGGTAAAATTAGAGAAAATCATCCTAAGTGCTCTGGCTATAGGCCAAATACAATAGATGATATCAATGAAAATCAAGGTGACATTGAATGAGTCCTTGCTTGAAGTGAAGTGGAATAATTGGCCTCAAATTGCCAAAAACAGGCTTCAAAAAGAGCTGAGAAGAACCTTGCAAACCAATTACAAGAACCTGCTTCAAACCATATAGTGATTTGTTGGGTCCACAAACACAATTGCTTCCTCTATGCACGAAACCTAGTGGAATTTTCATATATACTTCTTTATCTAAATATGTTGAGGAAGACCTTCGTATGCACTAGTAAGGGAAGGGAACAAATTCATATCAATGGAGGAAGAAAGGGTACAAGAAGACCTAAATTTACATAGTTAGAAAGAGTGAACAAGGTGTCAAGGACTTAAAGATGTATAACCTAACAAATGAAACAAACTTATAGAGAAATACTCCATGTTCCCTATCCCACAGAGTGGGATAACAGCATGGTTGTTGCATGCTTGTGCTTTTTGGCATTCGAAATGGTATTCCCTGGAAGACATTTATCATTATACACTTGTTACACCTACCACGACATTGTCTTGTTTGAGGATATTGACAGGATCTTGATGATTTCTACCAATTCCATTGCTTGGTTTCTATCAATTCTATCATCCTGTTGCCTAAAAACTTGACAACAATGATGAGCAAGGCAAAGGAGTTATATTGAAAAAAATGGTGGGCCTCATTTAATTATGTTTTCCTTGAATTAGACAATAAATTCAGCTCAGGTTATTGAAAAGCAAGGTTGAAATTACCGAAATCATGCTATCGCAAACCAAATTCCAAAACCAGTCCTAAACTTACAAATCCTATCGTTGGAATTCTGATTTTCACAATTTTCAAATCAAACTAAAATTACATACGTTTGCAAACCACATATCCTAGATAAAACCTAAAAATTCACTTAGAATTTTGTCCAATCCATGGATCCAGTCCTATGAAAAGTTCATACCTTGTAAATAAATGCTTAAGAGAGACAAAGCAGCCTTTTGAATGGAGTGCATAAGATTGTGGTTAAATGTTTGGTTGAATGTCACCAACCATCTCTTTTTGGGAGGATGGTTGGTTAGAGATGTGCCTTCAAGACAATTTTTTCTATCTCTTTTTTTTTTAATCGCTATAAAACTTTCTATAAGTGTAGAGGAGTGTTTTTGTGCAATCCCAGGAAAAGGTTGCATGGTACTTGAGATTGTGGAGAAATCCCAATGATTGGGAATTACCAGAACTTGTTCCATAGCTTGCTTTGCATGGGAATTACCAGAACTTGTTCCACTTGTCTCAAGAGAAACAAGCAAGTGGTCGTCATGATTGTTGTTAGATGCTCCTTTCTCTCACCACTTGTTGGTGTCATTGGCTAGAGAGGAACGATCATATCTTTTGGGGAGACATCTCCACTATTTGTGGAGCTCATAGATTGGGTTATCTTGTCGGTGATTGATTGGTCTTCTTGTGGTGACTCCCATGAGGAGGCTGCAGATTTTATTCAGGATTGGGTTTGTTGGATGTTACTGTCTAGACTGATTCATTTTTGCTTGTTTCATGAATTATCAGCCTGATAAGTTTTTTACTTTGTGCTATTTTATTTCATTAAATAAAATTTCTGAATTAACTGTTCAAAAATGCTTAAGAGAGCATTACGTTGAGAAGCCACACAGAAGCGCCAATTTTGTCTACTCCAGAAAATATGGTGGATCCCATAATACAAGGGTCGAGCACAATGGAAAGAGAAAGAAAAAACAGTTATAAAGCAAACCAACCTTAGCCTTATTTGTAACTTTTTCTAACAAAGTGAAAAGATTTAAACTGAAACAGTAAATTCATATATGGTACTAGCACTTTGGCTCATTGATCAGGGAAATAAGGATCCTAATGTTTCATCCAAAATCCCATATCATGTTATTTTTCTTACCAAGTGATTGTTTAAGAAAACAGCTAATGGTGGAAAGTGGAAACTGCAAAAGTATCATTTTGCATTTCTCTAAGTACAAATTTGTTTGAACTCTTAAAAATAGTTATTTTTTATGGGTGCTGAAGGATTGGCACCCTCAATAATTGAGATTCGGAATTTCTTTATAACCTACGTCAAATGATAAAGGCTTGGAAAATTCTTTTAGTCACTGATATATGGTATTGATTCCACTTGCCCCATGTTTGGTAATCATTCATCACAACTATTCGAATCTTATAAGTGGTTATTTTATTATGAGTGCTGAAGAATTGGCATCCTCAATAATTGAGTCTAGGAATTTCATTATAATCTTAGTTATGCAAGAAAAGCTTTAGCAATTCTTTTAATTCCTGATCTATGGATTTGATTACACTTGCCCGATGGATTTGATTACACTTGAAAAAATTATAGCTGTTCTCAGTTCCAGTTCTCCAGTCTTTGTAGACCCAATTATGAACACTCTATAAGAAATTAAATCAGCTTTAATTGCAAATGACTGTAACCATGAAGGCAAATACGTATATGAAGTTTCTCACAGAAAATGAATATATCAGTGCTAAAATCATATGGTAAAATGTCTACCTGCATCGACCGTAGTAATGCTCGCAAGTCATTATTCTCTGCCATGAGCTCTTGCTTCTTCAACTCATATGCATCAACCTGTTAATGGCCCCAAATGTAAAAGCAAGTAGTGACTGCATGCACAATTCAATATTGAATAGATAAATTTCTTTTTACTTACAATCATTTTAGAGAAATCACTATCAGCCTTCTTGCCGTTCCATGTTCCACGTTGTCGTCCTTCTTTCTGGGGACAATTGCAAATGCCAAAACATTAATCTGACTTAATTACTTGAAGTACAAAGAAGGGAACATGCACACATCAAGCGGAAAAGACACATCCAACACGTGCCACCTTAAGAACCAAAACACCCCAAAAAATTACAGAGTGCTAATTTGCACCAACTCCGGTCAAGAAACATAAATGGCCATATAAAATGAAATCATAGACTTCGGAGCTCAGATACCAAGAAAATAGAATGACCCATAATACCTGAAGTAAATTCATTATTTCCATGCCTGATTTAGATTCCTTCTTTTTCTCCATCAGCACCTGGTTTAGTCTTTCCTGAAATACAGGGTAGGGAAATGCACTTTACAGTAGAACCATAAAGCATAACATATCATTTTCTATTCAAGCAATGTACTTTAAGGAAGCACCATAAAACATAAGATATCATTTCCTAATCAAGAATGATGCGACAACAGCATAGAAAACCTCATATACAGTCATCTGTCCTTTGAAAGAATGAACAGTAATACCTGCAACTTGATGTAGTCTTTCTCCTTCTTTTTCATCTCATGTATTAATTGTGTGCGAACTTGCTTTTGAAAAAACAAGCCATGTATCGATGCAGATATACAATACAGCATGAAATTAAAAGTGAGAATCACACTCAAAATGTAAAAGGATTTTACTGTTCCAAGTGATTGCAAAGAACATAGTGTGATAGAATTAAGGGGAGTGAAACTTCTAAATCTAAGGATCTTCACCTGGCTACCAATGACCATTTTTTGAAATTCATCCCTCTCCTGCTGCAGCTTATCTATTTGTGCCTTGAAAGCTGCAGTAGCTTTGGCTTCCTGGTCAGCAAATATACAGGTTATGACTAGTTACACTGAAAGTAAAGATGAGAAAGAACAAGCATATAAAACGAAGAGATCTGTAAATATAAAGTAGAGACGTACCGTTCGAGCCATTGTAGCTATCTCTCGTCCTTTTGCAACTAATTGTGCTTCTAGTCTCTCGACTCTGGCCTCTAATATTGACATATCCGAACGCAATCTAAGAACAGACAAGTATATTAAACAAGCCTAATCGCATAACAACTATTTGGAGAAACAAATCACTTGAGTCGATAAAATGGTAATTTGCTTCAGCAAATAAAAGCATATCACCCCTACAATATCACAAAAACAAGTGCCAAAATACGATTCTTGTTAGGCAGTATGGAACATAAGTGCCTCAACCTTGTATTATCTAGAAAAAGGACCCATAGATCATTCACTAACTTAGCAACAACACCATTCTACACATCTATCAAGAAAAAATAATGGATAAGCACAGATTGATCTTTCCCTAAAAGGATAAAAGAACATAACAGCCTCTTCTTTTTGGAAATATTCAGACAAATAGAAACAAATAAAAAATCAATGGTAGTCTGAAACCTTAGGTGCCAAAAACTTGATAAAATACTCAAATGGTCATTCCCCACTAATTACATGTTCAAACAGTATTTACTACAAGCAGAAACATAAACTTCTTGTTCGACCAGATTTTTTGTGAAAGAACAGAACTGGCTGGACCAAGGATATCATTTGTCCTGGTGTTGCAATTTTTTATCTATATGAAATTCAACATTCCCTGGTTATTGTAAGAAGAGTCACAAGTGAAAAGCTCAAGGTGCAATTTGCAAATACCATATCAAACATTTTGACATGGGTGATAGATGGACTTGGTCAAACAGACAGGGGATGTCGATAATACTTGATCTAATGAGACCAACTTTATCGTTCTGAAGAACATGGCTTACACAATTGGCAGTAACTAGAACATATACATGAATATAATTCAAGAGATTGTGACAAACTCAGAAATGAACATGCTCACATTGCCTGTTCATTCAGGTAGCGAGAACATAGCCAAGGAAAGCTTATAACTGTCATCTAGTATTCAAGCCCTACCATTTCTAAAGATATACACTAACACAAGTACCACCAGAATAAGAACTTCCTAGTTTTTTTTAAAATCGATAAATATATTTTTTTCTCTCCCTGCTATCCGTGAAATTCGAACTTGGGAGGGAGGTGTGAATTCCACTCCCCTTGACCAACTGCACCATGGCAGAATAAGAACTTCCTAGTTTTAAAAAAAAACTTTTCCCGTAGAAAAACGCAAATTTGGAAACAACAGAAGTTACTTCTGACAGCTAAATTCAATGCCAACCTCTGCCTCTGCTCATTGGAAGACTCCCTAAATTCAATATCCCTCTGCCTCTGCTGAAGCAACGAGTATATACAATTACACGTCCTCGCAATGGAAACCTGTCAACAACATCAAGACCCCCATCACATCAAGCTCAACCCCCAAACCCATAAAAAACAACCAGAAGTCCAGAAATCTCACCGGATCCGTCGCGAACAGGTCGAGAGACGCCGGGAAACCGAAGGTCACCAGCGTCTGGTTCAGGTACTTGGCGCAGTGCTCCAGGTTCCCTGTGTCCGCAAACGCGTTCTCCCTGCAAACACAGCCAGAATAGTAATGAGGCCTCGCAAACAAGAACAGCAAACAGATCTAGTGCGGCCGGTCTTGAGGTTCCGAACTGCTCACCCGCCGCCGAATCCCGACTGCGCCGATCCCTGCACCGATTGCAAACGAGAATGTGAGATGAGACAGAGGAGGGAGAGCGGAGGAGGAGGAGAGATCTGGGGGGCTTACGGCGAGAGCGAAGCCGGCGTGGAGGGTGGACATGGCGGAGACGGGAGGGAGGGAAATGGAGGAGGAAGGAAGGATTTGGGATATTTGGATGGCTTTTTGGGTTCGATAGGTGGAGTGTGTTTTCTCTCTCTCTTTCTCTTCACAGATCTGTTGAGGGAATTTTTGAATGGGGCGAGGGGAGTGAGTGGCAAAAGCGAGTGCTAACGTGCGCTGCCAACGTACGGCTCTGGTTTTGGTAGATATAGGTTTCTGGTTTGGAGGGACGTTTGAGGTAGAAGGTGGAGCTTTTAGTTTTGTTGATGGATGATTATAAAAGGTGACACTTGTTTGGCGCTTTTGAAGTTTTGATCAGTTTAGGATTTGTTTAGTGAAGTTTAAATTTCTGAATCTAAAGATAGAAGTTAATTTCTCATCGTAAGTAATTATACATTAGTTATTTAAAATGTAGAAGAATCATCAATCCAAAAATATACTCTGATTTCAAAAAATTATTTCACTATAAAAAATTGTAGTGTTTGATAAAATTATTGAATCAGATTCAGATTGAAAGTTACATGTTCAAAAGTTTTGACCTTTAATTTTCTAAACTCCCATTCAGTACTTACATGTATTTTTATTATAAAGTAATAAATTTCTTGATTGTTTGGTAGTTTCCACTTAAAAATATATAAATTGGCACCTAAGAGTATAATTGCCATTTCTTTTTTAAAATGACACAAATTATGACAGTAGGACTTGTCTCCTGGAGGAAGTTGTGAAGACACTTCTTCGTTCTAACCAACTCCTCTATTGAAGTTGGTTTATAGCAATCTAAAGAAGTTGTGCGGTAGATTTTTTGAAGAGAGATCAAAGATATTTAGGGTTTTTGGAGTTATTTGTTGAGATGTTTCAAGATATGGAATATTCTGCTTCACTCAATGATTCATCAGACTCTGTTGTTGCATCATCTCTTCCTGTAAGTTTTGTTTTGTTTTTAAATTCTTGTATTTTCTTTTGTTTATCTTTAATAATATATTGAAATATGGATGTTTGACACTGAATTTTTCATCTGACACTGAACTTAGTGGCTGTTATATT
>JAMKQA010089727.1:0-22144 GCA_024699735.1 Posidonia australis
ATGGTTTTGTTTTCCGCGGTTTTCGTGGGGTGCGTACTGGGTGACTTTGGTCACTCATGCGTTTTCCTGGTGGTTTTGTTCGCAGGTGCAGGCATGTGTTTGGTTTAGCGTAGTGCATATAGTCTGGAGTCTGCTAGCCGCACACACAGTTTCCTAGTGGTTTGATATTTTATTGTTTAGCTTTAGTTTTCTCGTAATTTAATTTGTTTAAATTATTGTGGAAAAATTTGGGGCGTGATAGGAGCGTTCACCTTCCCACGATCCCCCCCTCTCTGGCGAACCCTCAGAAGCCAATTCCTCTCTGGGAAGGCTGTCCTGTCTCTCAAGACGCTATCAGCTGCGGGGCACGTGTCCCACCTGCACTGGCTACTACAGGGTATGCCTCCACACACGGTACTCAGAAGGGAGTGTCATACCTACACACCCGACAACACCCGAACCTCAGTACTCACAGCGACAGCAGGAGTATCATACCTCTCTGTCATGCCATAAGACACGTCAACCGCGGACCACAACCTTAGCCTCGAGACGACAGTCAAGGAGTCTCATACGTCTAAGACCCGACACCCTTCAGCCCCAGGTATCTCGGCCCCCGACCTCAACTAAGGACATCGCCCCCGACTACCGAAGAATGTCGTCACATTCTCTGGTCCCGACGACACGGTCCCATAATGTCTCGGCCCGTACACCGAAAACTAGGAAATCATTTTCCAAATCAGGCCAACCATTTCCTTGAAATCCATTATTCAAACCATTTCATATCTTTTGAAAATTCTTCTAAAACCTCGGTAAAATGGCGCATCAGGTGTTCCAAGGGACCACCACTGATGGCCCACAATCACATCTCATAGGGACAAAACACGGCATCCAAAAAGCCACCAAAAACACATTCTAATAAACCTGTTTGGGCCTAGAAATCGGTATGTCGAAAGTCAGATTCGGTATGTCGAAATCTACTGATTCGGTAAATCGGTCTGATTCGGTCGACCGAACTGGGATCAATGGTCAATACTCAGGTCAAATTCGGTATACCGTCTAAAAACGGATGATCGAAACTCGACCAGAGGACCTAAACTGACAGCAAAATGGTATGCCGAGCGGAATCGGTATGCTGAGCGGAATCGGTATGCCGAAATCTCCTGATTCGGTATGCCGTTTCCATTCGGTATGTTGAATTCTAAGAAACCAGAAAATAGTCCAAACTTTATCGTCTGAAATTGCTCCAACTGGGACCTCCGATTGGATCCTCTAAACAAGCACCAAAAATCTTGCATAAAACATATGGTGTAGACCCTCGAGTCTACTCTAAAACCCAACAAAAAAAACTAAAATCCATTCACCATGCATTAAGATATAAAATCACAAAGGCAGAAGGGTCAAAAGGACCTAAAACACACCATTCGCCATAAATGCCAATAAAAGCTCCATAAATACATAATAAATCACAATAAATTCTCAGAAAGGAAATTTATTTAGATTTCATGCAATCCTAGCATGCTCTCTATTACTCGAAGTGGAGATGCGTACCTGGAAATGCCTCCGGCGATCTCCGGCGATCTTCGGCCTACTCCGACGAGCTCTGGCGCAACCACGGCCACCGAACACACCACGCGAGCACCACGCACCACCACGAGCAACTACAACCCTCTGTTTCTCTCCCTCGACCTCTTCCTCTCTCTCGACGCGTGCACGATGCAGGGGGAAAACAGAGGAGGTAGGGGAGACAAGTGGAAATGAAGAAGGGGAAGAAGAAGGAGAAGTAGGGAGGAAGGGAAAGAAGGTGGAGGTGAAGAAGAAGAAGTGTGTCGCCGAGAAGGAGGGGAAAGGAAGAAGAAGGAAGGAGGAGACGGCGATGGGTGGCGAGGAGAAGTGCGGTGTGGCTTATAAAGCCTGCGCTCGCAGTAGTTGAATACGTAGCTGAATACGCGTTTCAGCCACTGGCACACTGCACAAGCAGGCAATCGCCAACCACCACCAACGAGGCCAACTACAAGCCTCAACCACCAGTCCACACATGCGGGCCCTACGGGGACTCCACACCTGGGCCCCACACGCACAGTGCCACAATGCACAGTGCCAAACCGCCCACAGGGATACGCAAATGGAAGCCAACCCACGAGGCCCAAGTCGAAAAGCACAGAACTGCATAACAGCCTCAGAACTTCAAGGAATAAAATTCATAAAATTGTAATTAATTACAAAATAAATTTTACAGGTGTTACAATTATGAATATTCAGAGTCAAGTGACTCTAATAAACTTTCTCTAATATGATTGCTCCAAGAATCAGATTCTTTTGCTGTACTTTCACGAAATTTTCTTTTTTATAATGATACAACAAAGAATTAGGTTTAGACGGTTGTCAGATACTTATCTTGTGTGACGTGTGAATTTATTTTCTTCTATGAATGGATTAAATGGTTTTTGACTTTTTCTTCGTACGTCTTTAGTTCCACATTGAGCTACATATCCATTGTCATTGCCTTCATTATCGTCTAGTGGTTGTGAGGAATCATCTGTATCACTCTTACAATTTAAATCTGGAGTTTTACTACAGGAATACTCTGATGAATTGCTGTATTCTTCAACATCAATGTCCATTTCAACAGTAATTCTTGAATTTGATCTACCTTATTTTTCATTTAGTACTACTTGTCCATTTTCTTGTAACCATTCAAGTATAGATCCTCATCTTCGTTCTCATTGTATATATACGTTAAATCAATAAGGTCAAAGTGGTACTTATTTTCTCTCTCTCTCTCTGATATGTTTCATTTTCAGTCTCATATTATAGTATACAAATACAAGATCATTTAATCTTTGAGTTTCCAATCTGTTTCTTCTTTTTGTATGGATAAGATTAAATGTGCTCCAATTTCTTTCGCATCTTGAAACTGAGGCAATTTGAGATAAGGTCTTTATTATATTTTTTTTCAAATTTGGAGCATTTATTACATTCAGCATCTATCATTTAGATTATTAGTTTATTACCTATATTATGATATAATGTTATGAAATAAAATAAATAATATTCAAATCCTTTCTTGGAGTATCAAAGCATGATCATAAATCGCTTGAAGATCTTTAAATTTGAACATTTGATTTTAAAGTATTTAATTTCACTCAAGGCTTGTATTTGAGTGCCTACATTTAACTCTAATTTCTTTATTATCAATCTCATAGATGATAGTAAATTAGTATGATTCCTGAATTCATAATCGTATTGGAACTATAGGTTCAGATAGTATGCTACATTGATAAAGAAAAGTCAATAAACAACCAAGTATAATGTAAATATAATTATGACAAAGATAAATCTATATATTAAATTACTTACCAACTTCATGCAAAGGGTGAAGAAGTATGTTAGATCATCTTTCTTCAATAATCTTCAAACATCCCTTCAAAGATTTTTTTGCTGTATTTTTCTCTTTTATCAACTTCATTTTCTCATACAAGAAAAACATTGTTGGTTTCTTATTATTATCTATCAAGCGAAGGACCTTTGAAACCGACTTCATTATGCTCTCTACTTTTCGAGTGTTCTTCTAAAAAGATTGGTTATTAATTATAGAGTTTATTCTCCTACCAATTGGAGTTTCAGTCTCATGATAGTTATATCAAACGTGTAAATTAAACATGTACTTTAATTTGTTTTCTTAATCAATCATTGATTAGAGAGTAATATAATTTTTTGCAAATCGAGTAACATTAGACTGAATCAAGTTATCGTCATAACACTTTGGTGACCTCATAAAGGCCAATAGGTAGGAGTGGTTGTAAATAAAGTTTGTTATAACCTTTGCTTCTCTAATAGTCTACCAATTTTGTCTTGGTAAAGTCCTTAAGTATCATATTAATACATTAAGTAACACATGATATCCAATAGATAAGATACTTGGACATGAATTTTTTACCTGTCTTTTTGAAATTACTGCCATTGTTAGTGACAATTTAAACTACATTTGATGGTCCTACTTACTTAATAACTTCCATTATTTACTTAAAAAAGGTATCTATAATCTCTAATAACAACAGAGGCATCAATGTACTTTAAAAAAATTGTGCGAATATCACAGTAAACTATGAAATTGATAATTTATTTTTGAGTAATTCTTGTCCAACCATTATACATAATAGTGATCCCATAGATTGGCCATTATCGTTTCAAACTATCAATGTAGTTTTGTAACTCTTTCTTCTTTGATTTAAGATACTTGTTCATTATATCATAATCAGTTAGTACTTTCACTCTTGTATCTTCTCTGACCGCTACATCAAGTATATGTTGTAGATATAATCTTTTTGTAGTATCTGTTAAAATAATGTTGGAAAACATATATTTGGTCATAGCTTGACCAACTTTCTCTCTAGCATTTCCAAACATGTCTTTGATAATCTTTTGTTTTGCCTTTTCAGTTCTACATACTGTTAAATCTGAATTGTCATACCTTTGACTGTACATTCTAAACATTCTTGTAATGTCATTACCCCTATCTTTCTATACATTATCATTGCCACTGTCACTGTTACTTCCCATAACACTTTCAAAACCATAGAATCTCTGAATTTTCTTTCTATATTATTCTTCATTTCTTGACTATATTATAGTTCTTCTATATATGTCTCTCTCATCTTGAGTTTGACAATTTGGAGAATGTACTGTATCATCATATGAATCTGGTACGACGATGGGCTCATGTTCTCCTTCATCTAACAGAATCTTCTTAAATCTTTCATCTCTTTTCATCCTATAACTTTTCTCAAATTTTATGTCTTTTAATAACTCTCTTATCTAATCACGAACAACAATTAGGCATGACTTACACTTGCTGACATTACTGTATCCACCAACAAAATGTTGCTTCAATCTTGTAAGATCTTTACTTATCATTCTTTTTCTACAGTACTTGCATTATGTTTCCTGTATATCGTTGTTGACAATATATCCGTATAATCATCTTGAATCATTAAATCTAGCAACTCTCTCCTCATTGACACTTCCATTACTTTGAGATTCATTAGAAATCAACATTGTGAAGACTGAAAAGAAAAAATTAAATGAGTTTAATTATATGAAAAAAATACTAATCCATTTAAAATATGTTTCCTTATTTTTTAAATTTTCTATGATATTTACAATTTTTTGAGATATTTTATTTAATAATTTGTACATTTAATATTATTTCTGATTTTCTGCAAAATTTTGAAAATATTTTCATTTTTTCAAGTTTTTATTATTTTCCTCATTTCTTACTTATTTACGAAATATTTGAATGCTTTTCAAAGTTTTCAATATTTTCCTAATTTTTTAATTATTTACAAAATATTCTGAATTTTTGTTTTTTAGTTATAAATATTTTATTGATATTTTATTTATTGATTTTTAATGATTTTATAGATTTTTAAGGTTATATTTTACCTTTATTAGGTTGGATCTATGTAATATTTATGTAATATTAAGTTGTTAGCATTAAAATACAAAAAATAAAATTATTATATACAAAAATCTAAAATCTATGTGTTTTTATGGTAGATCTATGCAATATACCTATGATTTATATCAAAACAAAAGATATAAGTGTTAATTTCTAAGATCTAAATGCAATATGTAAATCTACATGAAAATCAAAGCAAAATCCCAAAAAAATGCATGGAATTTGCTGTAAAATAAAGAGATTTAAATGTATTATCTATTTACCTTAAGGAAAAGAGGGAGGAGAGATGAAATGGCGGCTGGGCTTGAACAATGAAAAACCTTGAAGAAGAGTAGAGAATCTGTGTGGAGAAATGAAAAGGACATTGAGATTTGAGAACCGTGTAGACCATAGAGAAAAATCTTAAAGAAGAGTAAAAGAATGAGAAATGGAGATTGAGAAGTGAGAACAAAAACTGAGAAGACCCGTTTCGTCCGTGTTGGTAGCAAAAGATAAGCGAGTTGGTCGATATGTGTTTTCACAGTGTGAAAAAAACTAAGTTTCGATTAACACAATCAATACATCCAACACAACACTGACTCACCCATTGAAATCTAGTAAATGAAGATTTACATGCATATGTCGTGTCTCCATCTTGCAAACTTGACATGCGTCGGAGAAATTTTGTTGACACATGTTGATGTTAAGAAACATGGATATGATTAGTTAAGAGAAACACTTAGCATGTAAACACCTAACTAGGCTATGACACCTAGGCAACGTTTATGCAGGTGCTTCAATAACCTTGCTAACATCTTAACACATTAGCTACAACCATATAACATATTTACTTAACTAAAACATAAGATCTAACATAAACTAAAAGTAAAACAGAAGTTACAAAACTTATATGCCCAAAGTACCACCATTTCCCAAGGGAAGTGTGAAAGAACTCTATAGTGATTCCTAGCTACATGTGACTATCCATGTTAGGACTAAATGTGCATACCTACAAAAAAAATTAGAAACATCAACGTAAGTTGCACATCGGGTAGCACACTACACCTATAGCATGGATTAGTCCCACTTCATTAATATTTTAATATGTAATTATCTTTTATATTTTTGGTTGCAGAAAATATGCAAAATCATCCTTTAAAAACTTGTAATAATTGAGTTACATTTATTCCCAATGAATGAATAAAATATATATCATGTAGAAAAATCTATTGTTTCTTATTTGAAACAACAAATCATAGAAGCCAAAACATAACCAAAAATGTTGGTTAAAAACTCATAAAATCCACATATTTTAGAACAACATATATTCAATAATATATCATTACGCCAAGCAACCGAATTTAGCTTACAAATAGATGTTGAAAACATTTTGCAATGCCACGTAAGGGATCGCCGTGCCAATCCATTACGTCCTATGTCAAGTGTGATCCAATCATTGTCGACAAGATCCTCCATTTTGTCCTAAATATTGGGCGCTGCCGCATCATGGTACATGCATATCACGATCAGTTTTCCATCTATGTTCATGTTTTCAGAATGATGGAACATAGATATATATGAATTGCTATATTGTCGACATCATTGTCACGATCCAAAATAGGACAAAAACAAAAGCGAAACTCATAAATTATATTAGTATTGCTATTATAATCAGTACTAACATCTCAACACATTAGCTACAATTATATCACATATTTACTTAACTAAATCATAAGATATAACATAAACTAAAAATAAGAAAGAAGTTTCAAAACTTATGTGCCCAAAGCACTACATTACTTTCCAGTTACACAAGACATCTATGCTAGGACTTAATGCATGCCTACAAAAAATAATAGAAACAACAACATGAGTCCCACAAAGGAGAGTTTAGCATGCTATACCTATAGCATGGATTAGTTCAACCCCATTAATATTTTAATATACAATTATCTTTTATATTTTAAGTTGCACAAAACATGCGAAATCATCCTTTGGAAACTTGGAATAATCGAGTTACACTTATTTCCAATGAATTGATAAAATATATATGTGGAAATAACACTAACGTTTCTCATTTGAAACAACGAAACTTTTCAAAATCAAAACATGGCCTATAATATTGGTTAAAGCCCGTTAAATCCACATATTTCCAAAACAACACATATTTAATAATATATCATTATTATAACTATCAATGCTCGTTGTTAAGCAACCAAATCCATATACTAGTAGATATTGAAAGCATTTTGCAATGTCATGTAATGGACAATCGTGCTAGTCCATTACATCTTGAGTCAAGTATGATCCAATTGTTGGTCACAAGATTGTCCGTTTTGTCCTAATCATTAACTTAACTTGAGGCTTTATTGTATTCATCCATTAGTGTAATTGAGATGATCATCAATAGTACAAAATCAAAAACTGGAAACACCAAAACCACCAATTCCCAGTATTCAAAATTCAAAATAAAAACGGCAGCCACCATGTAATAATTGTTGGTCCTACATTACGTCCATTACTACTAATTAAAGAATTGTAAACACACCCACATATCCTAAAAAACCCATTATTCTAATACCCATATGCCCACAAACCAAATTTTTTCTACATCGGATAACCTTTGTGCCAAGAACTTTGACATCGTTACGACGTCGTGTAAAAATCATGCTTCTTCGTCTCTCTAAAATGTGTATCTCTAGCAAATCTTGTCATTGTGACGTTAACGGGAACGGTAAAACAATTTTAGTTACCAATAAGCAATCACCATGACCGACCTTCTTCCTCTATAGTTCAAGCATCGACGTGAGGGGACCACATCTTATCGACATGAAACTCCACTAAGACAAGCAACATGAGTACCATGTCATGGCGAGCCACCACCACATCATAGTGAGCCTTTGCGATTGTAGGAGGATGCTGATCGTTATGGCAATCCATATGACTCCACCGCCACCAAAATAGGCTGTTAACTCCATCACCACCAGCACAACTGCCTACTCCACCACTAGCATGGCCATTTACTCTACTACCTTTCAAATTTTTTTTAGTAATACTAAACATTAAAATAGTAACACTATAACTAATTTGTTGAAACCAGGATACTTGGAAATCAAATATTAAAACTAATTTTAATAGAATAGTAACAAAGATGAACAAAAACTAAATTTAATCTAATATTCAAAATTAGTAACACTAAATCTTGTTGGAAGTTGGATCCATTTGCTTTTCCTATATAAAATTATAAAAAACATGCACTAGAAGCCATTCCTATATTTATTTATATATACATACAACAACAAATCAATAACAAAGGAGAGGAGGAGCACATCACAAAGGATTGCACTAGGAAGACTAACAAAGGGCCTTACTGGAGGAGTGGAGATCAGAGCAAGGAGGACTGAGCACAATTAGGACGTCGAGGAATGAAGGTAGCAAGGAAGTGTAAGGACTGAGAAAGTGAGAAGATATTGGGTTTCTAGAGTAAAAGTCAAGTTGCCTATGATGGGCTTATATAACCAGGTCAACTCAGTAAGACTTAGTGTAAAAAATACCTTATGTTAGTCGACATGAGTCGACTTTGTTGATACAAGGGATCGAAATATAGTATTTCTAGTAATACTGTATTTCTACATATATGAAACCTGACACGTATTGGTGAAATTTCATCGATAACCGACACATGGATGTTTAAAACCAAGCATACTGCCTTAGTAATGAAACATGGAAAACATTGTATGTTGTGGAGCCCAATATAATGAAGATTCAACTTACCTTGCTTTTTGAATCTCACAACACCTTTACTCGGTGATACTTTTATGTAATGTCTTTAGCGTCACATACTAGCATTAAACTACCTATAATAATTTAACAAGTAACTAACTTACCAAAACTTACAGGAAATTTCATTAAATAATTAAATAGTTGAAAAATAAAGCTCAACAAAATCTATTTCTACTCAGAATGTGCAGCTACGTGGCTCTAACTATGTGCATTAAGTTGGATTGCAGTTTCACAATTTACACCTATAAGAAAAACCAATATAAACACATATGAGTGACATTTAATTATCACTCCGTACACGTTTACCAAAAATAAGGAAAATCACAAATCGAAAATTGGAACTGCAGGCATTCAATTCCAAAATCACACGACTACCTCTGTCAACGGTCCTAAGCCTGAAGTCTGCAAAAGTACCAAAGTTTACAAAGTTCTATAACAGAGAAGCACAAATTCTCTTTTAAAAACATACTTTTCAAAAATCATTTTCTCCTTTCTTTAAAAATACGTGCATTCTTTTAAAATCTCATAATACACCCTTGGAATGGTTATTCTACATCAGTCTAAGTCTAAAAATCATCACAAAACCACATCTCAAAATCAAGGTCTTCTCTAGTCTAAAGTCGGAAAATCTAAATTTGAGTATAAAAAACCATAACACACGTACCCAGCGTGAAAATTTATTGTATCACTGTGGCCACTAGCGACCAAGCAGTAAACAAGCAATTGTCGAAACTAATTGCACTGCCACAAATGAACCATCCTATGTAGGAGTTAGTCCGTCCTAGATCCTTATTTTAAGAACCCTCTAAAGGTTCATTCTAGAACAAACACAGGGCATGTCTTCTAGACGTCTTCAACTCGGGCCATCAGGGACTCCAACTTTAGGTCCTACCACTCAATAGTCACAACCCTAGACTCGTACCTGACCCTCCAAAAGTATTAGCCATCTTTAGTCCATCAATATAGTTCCACAATCTTATGACTCTTACCACTCGACAACCATGACGCCAAACTTATTCTTGGTCCTCTAAAAATATCAATAGTCCCTGATCCATTAGTGCGATCCATAGTCCTTGTGGTTCCTACCAAAAATCATAGAAAATCTTGAAAAACCTTTTCAATCTTTTTTTGCAAACTTATGCAATTTCTTCTCATGCTCTTTTTGAAAATCATTTCCAAAACATTTTCAAATTAAAAACACCTTCAAAACCACCAAAAATCACAATAACAAGCAGCCTAGTTCACCACCAGGTGCTGGCTATGCTAGTTAGGTACGCTAGTGGCACGCGTCGGTGCCCCGTAAGCATAGAATTAAACATCGACACGTGTCGGCGATATTTCGCCGACACGTGTCGGATTTTGAGTTGGCCGACACGATTTACAAGTGTAAATCGAAAAATACCATAAGTCGGAGCCAAACTTCGACACATGTTGGTGAGTGTCAAAGTGTCAGTCGACACGGTGTATTTTTTACATTAAATTTGAACAATGTCGGTTGACATGTCCATTAAACCTATAGACTTGCACTAAAGTTCCTTCTTTTCATTTGCTTTTTCTCTTTTATGAGTTCCTAACTTCCTGTGTATCTCTTCTACTCCTTCACAATCTAGTGGATTGCTACAAACTTAAAAAGCCTTTTCTCCTTAATTGCTTTTAAATTTTATCCCTTCCTAAGGTCTAACACTTAATTTTTATATAGAATCTTAGTTTTTTTCATTTTCTGTATTTGTATTTTGAACTTTTCATGTAAATCTACATCTTAGATCTATCATAATAATAATTAGACCTCACTTAATAAAACATAGATTTTAGGTTTTTCCATGTTTTGTTTTTTGTATTTTGATGTTAATAACTTGTTATTATATAGATTTAATCTAATAATACATACATCTTAGGCTTTTTTATGTTTTTTTTGTATTTTGATGTTAATATCCCGATATTACATAGATCTAACCTAATAATACATAGGTCTTAGGTTTTTTTTTGTGTTTTGATGTTAACAATTTGATATGACATAGATCTAACCTAATAACTTTATAATATCATTAAAAAGTAGTAAAATTCATAATTAAATAAAAAATAGTAAAATGTTAAGTATATATGAGGTAACTTTTATAAGCACTTTTGTTTTTAAATATTTATTAATTATTTTTACGTATTATTTATGCTTCAAGATATTTGTATTAAGTTCATCCAGTGTATTTAAATGTAATACATATTGAAGAAGTTAATCTAAGTAGTCTAAGATGTAGATTATTACTTACTTTAGTTTATTCTAAAGTTTGAAATCAAAATTCAAAGTTTTTATTTATTTCCATGGACTTCTGTAAATTTACCATGTTTCCATCAACATTTCCACCGATGTCCGATATGTTTCTTATTTTTGTTGAACCGAAGTTCGACACGAAATCGACGTTTAATTCTATGCCCGTAAGCACCAAGAGCACCTTCCAGGTGCGTCGGTGTTGCACGTTGGTGGGTCGCACTTGTCAGTTACGCCTTACTCCAAAACCTCTATCAGAAAACAGAGTAGTAGTCACCACAAAGATCGCCGACCTTTGGGAACTTTGATGATCTCACCACATTCACCTAAAAATTCTACATAATATACCAAAACAAAAATATCGAAGTGCTCTATCATTTAAGACAAAAATACCATCTGATACTCATAGCTCAAGATATTAAAGATTAAAGCATAAAGACCCAAACGAACCAACAGTAAAACTCTATTCAAAAAGACCTTCGAAAAATCCACTAAATATGCCCAAAAATTACGAATTCTCTACATGCATCCAAATCACCTCAAGTAACATATTTGCACCAATCATTAGTGTAAACGAGAGGAAACAATAGGGTAGAATGTGTACCTTACATCGGATTTCACCGTGCAAGTTTTGGTTCTGAAGGTGCGTTCGTTATAACTTGGAAGCAACTACCACTTTGACGATGCAACGACGATGGCGGCAAGCTCTTCCCCTCTCTCTCGGCCTTTACCTCCTCTCCCTATGTATCTCTCTCCTCCTCTCTATTTTCCTTCCTTTCTTTCTTTCTTTCTCTGTTTTTCTCTCGAGCCTCCCCCTTTCCTCTCTCTCTCTCTCTCTTTTCCTTACACATGCCTATAGCCCAAAGCCACACTTATTCTCTTATAACGCTCATGCCCCGACAGCACTCCGTAAAACATGTGCATGGACATGCATAAAGCAATTTACAGGACTCAAGGCACGTACAGGGCTCACGCGAGAAAAGAAAAAGAGAAAGTCACAGGCGGTACTGTGACATTTTGGCGTTATATCCTTCCCTTGGCTCTACACATTTATAAGACACAACACACCATAATACCAACACAATACAGTGAGTTGAGGAGAAAATACAACACAAAAAGCGAAATAGGGAATTCCGAAGGGAGAGACAACCACGTCCATTATGATTACCCAATAAATATATTTACTATCACAGGTAATCAAATCCTAGTTTACTTGACTAGGCTCACCCTACAAACACCAAAAATACAACATACAACATTCTAAGTTTTAAATTGACAGGACGCATTCCCAATTTGCACCTATAATGCGGTTCTTTGACATTCACCTATGGTTCATGCTAGACTGTCGCGCGTTCTTTATGCGTCAGACCTATATAGACCTCAGGTGTTATATTTTAGGAACACATTATCTCCAACTTTGAACTCTAGAGGTCTTTTGCTTTGATCAGCACAACTCTTTTATCGACTTTTAGCTACTTGTAACTTTTTGTGAACAAGATCTACCTTATCAGCGTAAATTTGCACAACCTTTGGCCCAAGAAGTCTATGTTCGCCTACTGCATTCCAACACATAGGTGATCAATAAGGTTTGCCACGTAGTGCTTCATAAGGAGTTATTCTAATGCTGGAGCAATAATTTTTATTGTAGGCAACTTTGATTAGGGGTAGATGATTATCCCAGTTAACTTTGGCACATGTCCTTAATATATCCTCCAAGGTCTCTCTCATACTACCCATGGTGCATCCTGGGGAAAACTTCTTTCCTCAAGTGACTTCTCAAAATGACAACCTAAAACCCTAGATATCCCTACCAAGTAAGAAAACAGGAGAGAGAGATGGAGAGAAATTGGAAAAGGAAAAGAATGAATGGCACACTATATAAATAGGGAGAGAATAATAGGAGTTGCAGGAATATCCAGAAATGAATGACACCATTCTTATAAATAATTAAGCAAACTTACGATAACTTTACAGTATTGCACTTTACTACATACATGAATATAATAAACTAACTAGTATAAAAACCAAAAAATCATGATACCCCATGAACATTGGAAAATGAGCTAAAAATGGGATTAGGTGATTTGGAACTTGGGTTTTATGGATGGTGGTTACAAGAAACAATCACTATGCCAAAAAGAAGTAATATTAACGAAATATGGGTGATGTACCAGTTGTCCTGTACTTGCTTATTGTTATCTTCTAGTTGTAGCGTAGATTTATGGTAATATTTTTCACTGTATTGTTTCTCACTGTCGTGATTCTTTTAATCATATATTTGTATTTTGTGTATTTGATAATTGTTATGAGAGAAAGTCCAAAAGTTCTCTATTGATTAATGAGAAATACATATATATAGGTATTAAACACTCCATGGATATATGGATATCCAATAACCTGTTTAACTACAAAATATATCCCCACTTATTCTAACACTCCCCCTCAAGCTAGAGCATACATATCAACCATGCCCAGCTTGTCACATAGAGACTCAAACACACCAACTGTAAGACCTTTGGTGAATATATCTGCTAGTTGCTCTGAAAAGTGCGTATATGAAGTAGATATAACTCCATTCATAACCAGATTTTTCACAAAGTGGCAGTCGACCTCGATGTGCTTTGTTCTTTCATGAAAGGTGGGATTGTTTGCGATAAAGATCGCAGCTTGATTATCACACCTTATAGACATAGGTACTTCAACATCACACCCAAGCTGCTCAAGCAGTGACTTCACCTACATATCTCACACGCAGTCTGAGCCATAGATCTGTACTCCACCTCTACACTAAACCTGGACACCACATTTTGTTTCTTGCTCCGCCAGGTGACCAAATTGCCTCCCACATACTTACAAAAATCGGATGTGGATTTTCTATCACCTCTATCACCTGCATATCCAGAATCTGAGTAGGCCTTAACTCTGGTGTGATTATTTTTCCTGTATACTAGACCCTTTCCTGGCGCCCCTTTCACATAAGATAAGATCCGAAGAGCATCTGTTCAATGTACCCTCCTAGTCTCATGCATAAACTGACTTAGAAGACTGACTGCATAAGAAATATTAGGTCACGTCACCGTCAAGTAAATGAGTTTACTAATCAGCCTAAGGTATTGACTAGGATCCTCTAGTAGCTCTGAGCTGCTATCCCAAAAAGATGGTGACTACTCGATAGAGGTGCTTTCTGGTTTACATCCTAGAAGGCCTGTCTTCTCTAAGAGATCTAATACATACTTCCTTTGAGTTAGAGCCATCCTACCATGTCCAAATGCAAACTCGATCCCCAGAAAAGATGGTGACTACTCGATAGAGGTGCTTTCTGGTTTACATCCTAGAAGGCCTGTCTCCTCTAAGAGATCTAATACATACTTCCTTTGAGTTAGAGCCATCCTACCATGTCCAAATGCAAACACGATCCCCAGAAAATAGCGAGGCTTTTCCATGTCTTTGGTTATAAAGTGTCTGTGATGATGAGCCTTTACCTCTGTAATTCCTTCTGTATCACTCCCAATCACTAGAATGTCATCCACATATATAGCCAGTATGATACATCCACGACCTATGTGCCTATAAAACACTGAGTAGTCTACTGCACACCTCTGAAAGTCACCATCAAGTGCCACCTGGCTAAACTTCTCAAATCACGCATTGGGACTTTGTTTTAGCCCATAGATAGCCTTCCGTAATCTGCATACACAATCCTCCCCCTGAGCAACGTACCCCGGAGGCTGCTCCATCAAGACTGTCTCAGTCAGATCGTCATAGAGGAAGGCATTCTTGACATCAAGCTTGCACATATCCCAGGAATTATTCAATGCAAGAGACAACAGCACCCGAATAGAATTGAGACGAGCAACCAGTGAAAAAGTTTCCTCGTAATCGATGCCATATGTCTGAGTAAAACCCCGAGCAACCAGTCTAGCCTTGTATCTGTCAATGCTGCCATCTTCTTTATATTTGATAGTATACACCCACTTGCAGGTGACCACTGTAGCCCTAGTAGTGCGGGCCACTAACTCCCATGTGCCACGACTAGTAAGTGCCGCAATCTCCTCATCCATAACAGCCTTCTAATGTGGATGAGAAAGTGCCTCCTCATAATTACTAGGAATGGTTTGAGAATAGAGGGACAAGGCAAAACTACGGAAAACGAGGGTGTAGAGCATCATAAGATACAAAATGAGAAATAGGATGAACTGTACATGAACGAGTACCTTTTCGAAGGGCTATAGGCATGTTTGAGGAACTAGTGGGCGGATTTGCATTTACAAAGAAGGGTGGTCCGTCGTGAGGAGGTCCTGGAGGATGCTGTCGTCGACGATATACCTGCAAGGATGAAGACGTTGGTGGTGGAACGGCTGGTGTAGACTGAGGATCAGCATGTTGCAACTTGACAACCGAGGGAACAGGGACAGACACACTGGACAGTGGAGGAACACTGTAATATGATTCATACTCGAAGAAAGTAACATCTGTAGAAACATAATACCGACGAGTGGGAGGATGAAAACACTGATAATCCTTTTGAGTTCGCGAATAACCGATAAAAACACACTTGATTGCACGTAGAGACAGTTTGTCTAATCCAAGGGAAAGGTCCTGAACAAAAGCCATACACCCAAACACCCTCGGTATCAGACTAAATAAGGTGGAGTCTGGTTGTAAATGATGAATTGGAACCTCCCCACCAAATGGGGTAGCAGGCATCCTGTTGATAAGATAGGTGGCTGTAAGCACAGCATCAGCCCAAAGATGTTTTGGAACCTGCATATGCCCCATAAGTGTACGAGTGACATCTAGAATGTGCCTATACTTACGCTCTGCAACCCCATTTTGCTGTGAGGTATGAGGACAGGATGTCTGAAGGATGATACCCAGTGAGGCACACATAAAAGTAACGTTAGAATGTATGAACTCAAGTGCATTGTCAGTTCTCAAAAACTTGGGAGTCACATCAAAATGATTCTTTATTTCATTAAGAAAATTTCTGAGTACATCATGAATATGATTTCGATCCTTCAACAAATATAACCAGGACACTCGAGAAAAATCATCAACAAAAACAATATGTAACCTATGACCCAACATAGACTGGACTCTAGATGGACCTCAAACATCACAATGAACCAACTCAAATGCTGTGCTACTAGACGCAAGACGCAACTGTTTAATTGAAGCATGATGGTGCTTACCTAACTGACACGATGCACAATCAAAACGAGACACGAACTGCCACGGTAAGGCCTGCTGGAGTTTCTGATGAGACGGATGTCCCAGTCTATTGTGCCACAAGGAAGAGGACTCAACAGTAGATGCTGTAGAAGCCAAGTCTTGAGGAATCTCATTACGAACTAGCAGGTACAATTCATTTCCTCGATCACGGTCCAACCCAATCCTCCTTCTCGTCTGTAAATCCTGAAAGGTACAGTGAAAAGGGAAAAAAGTCACACTACATTTGAGTTGTTTTGTAATAGCACTAATGGACAATAAATTTACAGGAAAATCAGGGACAAAAAGGACACTCTCTAGTGGTAACTGTGAAGAGGCGTAGACCACCCTTCACCAGAGATTGGGCAAGTTCGGCCATCAGCAATCGCGACAGTCCGAATATCAGATAACTGAGATAATTGTGTAAACAAACTACAAGTACCTGACATGTGGGAGGAGGCACCGGAATCAATGATCCAGGATGAGTCTTTCGAGGCAAATAGGACACTAGTACCTGAAGTACTGGCATGTGTGGCTGTGGCAGTGGAGTCAGTGACCTTTAGCTGCTGAAACCGCTCGTAATCAGCCTGTGATACAGTGAATGTCGGTGGCTCAGTAATAGCAACAAATATGGGGGCTTCTGTAGTTATATTAGCCGTCTGAGGACGACCAATAATATCCCAACATCGCTCAACTCGGTGACCCAATCGTTCACAGTGTGTACAACGTGGCCGTTCTCTGGTATCGCCACGACCACGTCCTCCTCGTGTACCACCACGTCTACGTCCACAGGTGACCGCCATGGCAGAAGGCTCTGAATAGATATAAAGATCTGGTAGTACATCAGCAGCCAATACCTGTCATTGAATCTGTGAACTGAGATTTGGATTCAGGGCAGAGAGAAACACAGCAACCGCTAGTTCTTCACGGTACTGACGCAGGCGGGTGATATCAACCGTCAGAGGTTGATGAATATCCAACTCCTCTAGTAAGGCTCGAAGAACAGTGAAGAGATCCTGAACAGATCTGTCCCTCTGTCGTAGAGTAAAAAGCTGCACATAAATCTCATAAACTCTGGAAATATTCTTTTCATGTCCATAGGTGAGTCGAAGAGTATCGCAAATCTTCTTTGCTGGCCATAATGATATGACACCACGCACAATAGAAGACTCCATACTGTTAGCCATCCAAGTAATAACCACCGCATCATCAGTCAACTAATCTTCATAAATGTCAGATTTGATATCCGGAGGAGGATCTGTAAGGTGTTTTAATTTTCTGTGTGTCAAAACAAATGTTTCAAAACTCTAGGACCACAGATGATAGTTAGGGCCAGAGAGTTTCTCAGAGGTAATCACGGGATGACATCCTCATTGATTTTCAGTAGCAAATCACAAATAGATGGTTTGAAAACGACGGAAAAAAATAGATCAATTGCTCACCACGGTGTGTGGATGTGACGTATCCACACATAACACCAACTGGAGACTGGAGAAGGGCCTAAAACATGGCCAGGAAGGGCTGGACTGCCCTAACAGGTGGATGGGAGAGACAACCAGACATCACCGGTGACACAGCATGCGCCGGTGACGCCGTACGGTCGGCGACGATGGCGGAAAGTGGATTGCAGGCCATGTACGGGCCTGCCGGCAGTGGAGGAGGCCTTAGGGCACGTAGGCGGGAGGTCTGGAGGCAGTGGGAGGTCTGGAGGGCAAGAGGGCACGTCCGGCGCAGGTCAGGCGGTGGACTGCGGTGGAGGCAGCGGTCGGAGGTGGCAGGTGGCTAGGGTTTTTTTTGTGGTTTCTCCCTGTACTCTGGTATCATGTTATGAGAGAAAATCCAAAAGTTCTCTATTGATTAGTGAGGAATACATATATATAGGTATTAAACATTCTATGGGTATATAGATATTCAATAATCCGTTTAACTACAAAATATATCCCCACTTATTCTAACATTAACATTCTTGTAGAACATTGGAACCTTCATATCATTTGATTTTAGGTCTGCAAAATGATCAGTATCTAGCATGGTTTCCTGGTCTGAGGTATCTCATTATTATCTAACTTGCAAATTAGCAAGATGGTGTGGAATATCAATTGACCTGTATCAACTCTTTCATTTCTAGGACCCACACTAGGTTTCCATGATCAATAGAGTCTTGAACTTTGCTGGAAACAGACATTACCAGGAGTGTTCACGAACCAGAACTTCTATTCTCTGATGCTTTTTTTTTGAGATATAATAGGATTGCTCTGATGCATTTATCTTGAAATATTTATTTAGGATTTCTAAAGTAATAGCTCGGACTTGGTTCCATAGCCCATATATTTTCTTGGGTATCTGCTACCAAACTGGATTGTGTATATTCTCTCTCCATATGACAGGTTTGCGGGAGTGGTTTTTACAGACAGATGATTGCCATACTGTAAAAAGAATTCCAGTAATGGTCAATATGTCTACCAATTCTGTTTCTCTGAAGAAAGGAGAGAAATTGCGGGATGTTTCTGTTCAGCAAAACCCAACACTGGATCACATGCATGCTACCAGTGGGCATTCTGCATTGGAGGAATACTCAGAGGAAGAGGAAGAATATCAAGTTCCCGAACCTGAACAAGAGGTTGGTAAATTGGTGTTTTATACTGATTAAATGAGACATTTTACTGAACACGAAAGGACTTGCAGGTTACACATAAGCTCGACATTGACACTAAGAGAACTGGTTGGTGATTTTTTTGTTTGACCATATATATATTTATATCAACATATATTATAAAATTTTAAATGTGACAAATGCCTAAATTTCACATATTTTTATATTGAAGTTGAGGAAGAGCCTTCAGATAAAATAGACCAGTCTTGTTTCTTTGGCAATTTACGCCGGGATGACCGTGAAAATAGCCGTGATTGTTGGAGAATATCAGATGAGAAAAATTTTAGAGTTCGCAGCAAGCATTTCGTGTATGATAAAACCAAGGTAACAATCACTTTTATCTAAAAAGATATAACCGCATTTTCAAAGGAAACCATTTGTATATATTGTTCAAGTTCTTTTTAAAATTAATATTTGCCAATTTGGTTGCAGATTCCTGCAGGGAAGCATATGATGGAACTTGTGGCTGTTGATTGGTTCAAGGATGTTAAAAGAATGGACCACATTGCTAGGCGTCATGGATGTGCAGTACAGGTAGAACAAGTGATGACCTTCAGAGGCTTGTTTACCTTCCTATTTTTGTTTTGAAACATTTTATGTTACTAGATTTTCCACTTTGACAATGTAAGGCCCTCAGATGTCATAACCCAATATCTACCACTGTAAGGCGTAGATCCTGCCTATCCCATCACCATCAAGTCTAAATCTAGGTTGCTTCGTCGCCACCAACCTTGAAAACTTCTTCCTACTGTCATCATTACTTGATCATGTGTTGTGGGTGTTCTGCTTGTGGTTTCCACCAAGCATGTCACCGACAATCCGTTGGCACCTTGTTGTGGCCATCATCCTCCTTTTGTCCCTAGTTGTTGTGGCTTTTGCAGTGCTTGCCGCCACCACTGCCATGACAATCACTAGAGGAGAGAGAGAAAGGCGAGAAAGGAAAGAGGAGAAGAAGCTCTTGACGAAGGAAGACGATGTAGACAAGAAGAAGAAGAAAAAAGAAGAAGAGAAGAATGAAGTTATGGTTTATTTGGTTATTTGCATTTCAGTCCAATAGTCTTCTGAAATTGCAAAATTAACTAAAAATCCTTGAAGTTTGAAGTTTTTCAAAAAAATGAAGAAAACTTTCCAGTTGTGCTATTGCTTGATGGCCAATGTGATTAACTACTGTTATTTCTTACCTGTCTTATGGTCAATGTGATTGGCTATATTTATTGTCTTTCTATTTATTTCATGACTAACGTGATTGACTATGCTTGCCATCCTATCTATCTTATGACCAACGTGATTGGCTATGGTTGTTGTCTGTATGCTGCTATTGCTACAACATCTGCTACTGCTACTACTACTACTTTTATTCTTTTTAAGTTATGTAATTTTTTGTCAATAATACAAAGAATCATTATATAATAAGTTGTGCATGTTAAATATTCTAGCTTGAGAGAGAATGTTAAGAGTAAATGAATCTTTATATGGATCTTTATATAATCTATTTATTAGATTCTTTATAAGTTAAGTATGTATTCTGCTCAAGGAATCAAATGTCGATCCGTGTCGGCGATATTTCGTTGACAAGTATCGGTTCATGAAAATAAGGAAACAAAATACATAGGTATGTCGCAACATACCTGATTTCGGTGGATATTTCGACGCATATCGACAGTATCGGTGGGTGTCGGTGGATGTTTGGCTTTTTTACACACTACATAGCTCGACACAGTCACACAGGCGACATACCTTCCCCACAAGTCGACACTGACGACGCACCTTTCCCACAACCCATGATCCTCTGCTTTGCCTTTAAAACGAACGGATTTCCTTCGTTACCTCCTCATCACCTGCGTTTTCCCCTTTCCTTTGTTACATCATCAGTGTATTATCTTCCATTGTACGCTGTCTACCCTTGCATCGACCACTCATCTCCGTCGACGACCCTTCATCTGCCATCCAGCCATCTGCGCTGTCCAGCCATCTCCTGCCGCAAGAGTCCTCCAGCGTCGTCCGTCGTCCATTTGTCTAGCGTCTTCCACCAGTCCGCCGTTGTCGTTTGCTCCGATCGCCATCGTCGTCGTCGTCGTTCGCCAGTCCAGTGTCGTCCTTCTCCGGTTTTCACGTTGGCCGTCTGTCGCCTTCCGTCGTCGTTTGCTTCGATCTCCAACCAGGTTCGTCGTCCCTTCGTCACCCCCTTTCCCGCAACACGCCATCGAGTAGGAAACACGACTCAGTTGATGATAAATCAAATCATCAACTTTAATATTAGTATTTTGTAATTTGATAAATCAATGGGTAGACTTTTTTAATAAATCATCAACTTCGAGTAAACTTTTGTAATTTGATAAATCAAATCTTATTATAAAAACAATGGGTTAACCTTTATGATAAAACAATAGGTTATGCATTTTTTTATTAAAAAAAGATTGGACAACATTATTATTATTATTTTTATTTTTTTAACTTGTGTTGTCTTAACCCTTTATGTTTTGGTTTAAAGTTTGTGTCTAATGTCTTATTTTTCTCATTTGTAAAAGAGAATGTGGTTAATAAGATAAGGTAGTTTATAACAAAAATTTCAAAAAAAATCTCTTACCGTCTAGCTTTTTTTTTTATGTCCTTTCTTACAAAAGTAGTTTTATTGTCTTTCAAGTTTCAATAAGTTAAAAATATATATAAAGCATTAACAATAACCATCATTTTCTCCCTTTTTTATAGCCTTTGTCTTGGAGTAAATCTTTTCTTTTATTTAAGAAATTCTCATATTTTTTTTGTAAGTAATTAAAAAATAAAGATTTAACCTAATAATATTTCAATTCATTACATAAAT
>JAMKQA010089728.1:0-21468 GCA_024699735.1 Posidonia australis
CCCCCCCCCCCCCCCGCATCAAAAACCAATTGCCATGACCAAACCCAGTATACTTAAACATCAATTTACTGGGGCTAATCAGAAAGAAAAAAAAGAGATAATGAAAAATATGAATTTAGAAGAAGAAAAAAAAAATCAATGCTGGATTCTTTCGTAGAAGAGGATGTATGCCTCACTGTGGAGGACCTCCGTTAGAGAAACCTCACGCACATGTGCATCGCTAGTGTAGAACCAAGTGCTGCTGCTGCTACCATCACGTCTCCCTTTCTCACCTCTCACATATGCAATGTAATGACCACCTTTCATGTTTCCAGAATGCTCAACAACTCCAACAAGGCGAAAAGAATACACTTCGTCCCCACGGCTCCTGGATGTGGACAGAGTAAACCAACATTTGTTATGGTGGTAATTATAGGTGTAAACTCTAAAGCTTGCTGACAAACAAAAAAAACAAGATCTGCTAACATTCTCAGAGGCTAAGAAGTTAGAAATTTGGCCTACATGAATAAACGCAAAATAGTTTCAGCTACTACTCACAGTAAGTAACAGTTCTTCAAGGAGAACTTTTTTAACAAATATATCAGTAATTTTCTGCTTCCTCAGAACAAGTTAAGAGTTTTAGCACAAATCAAAAACCTAAAATAAGTAATCCCTTAGTCGTATTTATGTAGATTGTTAAAATACCTACTTCAACAGAATTTCAAACTATAACGAACTCCTAAATAATATTTGTCCAATTCAGCTGTCATACAGATCCCAATCCATGGCACATTATGCCTTCCAGCTCCACAAGAAGAATCGCAACTAATCACAATTAGTGTGACCATTCTTGGTACAATAATACACCAAAATGTTGTCTGGACAGAACCAATGGACTTGGAAAACTTTTAGTGTTTAGTAATTATGAAAACTTTAAGGTATACATTGTAACTATGAATTCTAAGATCACGGTTGACCTAGAAAACTGGTAATGTTCAGTTTGTCTGTCAACAAAACAATGATAAACTCAATAAGAAAAGACAGAAATTACCACTTTTTAGAAATAATGGTGGAATATCAATAAGTTTTGTACTAAAGCAAAGGCAAAACTCAACGAGATAGGAAGAAGTGCTGATTAGCAACACATTTAAAGTATTAGAACTCATTATTTCTTGACAGTACTGTAAACTGTGTAAACAAAAATTCATTGCAACGTCACTAGGAAATCCAACAAAAGCCACGAGTCCTTTGGTTGGAAAAGCCTCGAAAATCTCCCTTCTAGATAGATGTTATTTCTATGAATGACACATTGGGCACAACACACACATTGAAATGTACTGAACACCACCTGGATCATTTTGGACATATCATACAATGTGCTTCGAATAAAAAAAAAAGGATAATCCACTCTCCTGGAACATTTTGGACATCTCATACAATGTGCTTCAAATCAAAGAAAAGGGATAATCCACTGAGACGCGTTCAACATGTCTTGTATCACTCATTGAAATCGAGGGATGCTTATTGTGTGATATTATTCAACTTCTCTTACTACTGTTTTCTTTTATTTTGCTCGTGTTTTTAAGTAAATGGCTCACTTTCTCTTATTTCATCAATACTATACTACTACTACAAATGCATGTCTTCAATTTTTTCACGATGTCCTAGCTGTATCGGTGTCCTATTTTCTCAAGAATTGTTGTATAAACACATCTGTGGTCTTACCATAACCATCTATCATATCAGTGCAACCTAGATCTCCCATATTCTATTATAAAACCCAACCTGTACTACAGCAAAACTACTGTAGGAAAGAGTGAAAGACCATAATCCAACATGACCTTATGAAGCACACCTATGGCCATATTGATCTAATAATACATGTGCATCAAGTAAAGACGTGCCTTTATAATGTTTAATTCCAACAAAAATCAATAGCAAAGTGTGTACAAAAATAATCCTTGAAAAAAGAAATAAATAATAAAAACCATTGTGACAATAAGATACCAGAAAACCTCAATGGGGAAGACATGCACAAATCAAGGATCCACCTTTTTTACACAAAAAAGCCCCATCATGCCAAGGTTGCATTCCATGATCCTCATGAGATGCAAAATTAATTCAACATTCAAACTTATCTCTTCCTACAGTTCAAGTTAAAAACCATCAATGTTGACAATATCAAGCACAGACCACATGACAAATAGTAATCAGCACTGTAATTTGATATAGTAAGAGGTCCAAGCACCTACTGACCGAAAAGCCCTCTTTCATCTTCTTGCTTCCACTACTTGTTTTTCCACCCCTAAAGCCCTATTGCTGGGATAGTGCCTTTCATGTGAAAATTTAAAATCCATTCCACCAGCAGCTTGTGCTTGTGCCAATGCCCAAACAGATGCTAAAACTTATATTTAGTGTAAGCACACCCCTTCCTATGATAACTGGTAATCAGCCATTTAATAGAAAAATCAAGAAGTCCAAGCAGCCTTTTTATTGACCCAAAATGTCCTCTTTCATCTTTTTGCTTCCACCTACCCTGGTTTTCAAACACTTAATGTCCTGTAGCTAGGGCACTGCCAGCACAATAGAAACCCAATAACCATATGGTTTATGGTACCCTCACCTCCCGCGAAATCATACACATCCTACCAACTCACCACAAAATCCTAGCTCTTCTTCAAAGTATCATAAGCTTGACCTCCACAGTCCACTGCTACCTGCCCCTCACAAAGACCCCCATCATTCATTCCCATCCAATCAAAGGATAGTCTGATTGTTAGGGAAGACTACCAGCACAAACTGAGATCAGAAATAAAAAAACAGAGAGATAGGTCTTTTTCACTTTTCCTTTCATTACCATTTTTAAATTTTTTGGGTGCTCAAAAAAGAGATATTTCATTAAAAACTCAATAATAAGAGAGCTACATAGCAAAATAGTAATTTCCATGGTAGAACCAAAAACAAAAGCATGGAGAGACACTCGAAATCCTCGTCAGCCCAGAAAACCTCAAAAGTCCACAAGCACCTCCAAATCATGAAGCAATGCTAAAATCAATATCAATGGAATTCATGTTGAAGATAGAAGATCATTAAATTACCAACCAAAAGGAATACTTCCTCCCATTTTATGGCATCTAGCCACAGCCTTTGGAGAACACTGTGATTGCACTCCAACCATCTCATCCATCAAATGGCATGATGGAGCATCCTCCACACCAATTCCCACTCATACCCGTTCTACCAATCATACCACCAAAAATTAGTCAAATATCCACACCTAACCTCTTTGCAATGTCAAGAATCACAAGATTGTTCTACCACCACATAATCAAAGGACAATATAGACGTCACCAATCTGCATCCATGCCCAAGGCAAAAGGAACAACAGTTAGCCTGCTGGAAACCATACCTTTTCAGAGCTAACTCAATCAACACACACACAAACCTCCCCCCTCACCCCCCGGCGGCGCCCCAAGCCACCAAAATGAAGAATCTGTCATGCAAATGATTGGACTTCTAACGATGATTCATGTATATGCCTAGAACATCCCCACATCTATAATCACCTTGAAGATGGATTTTTGTTATGCAAACACCATGCTTACACCACATGTACATAAAGAATCTGCCTATCATTATGACTGCTGTAGTATTCCCTCTCAAAACTCTTGGCTAGTTTGAGTATTATCCAACTATTATATATCAATGTCATCATCACAACTTCATTCAGAAGTACCAAACCATCACATGGGAGCAGAGAATATTGCCTTGCTAACTCCTCTATCTCCTCTTTTTAAATCAACTCTTGACATCTGACAGAATAGTGAAGAGAATAATCATATTACTTAATCACAAAATAGAAATAAGCATACTAAATTGTCTGTAACAGACATCCATGCGGACGTCCGCCCATGACCGTCACAGCAAATTCTTGCAACATCAGGGAAATACTAGACGTTTATGCATAACTAGCTTGCCAAATAGTAGAAGACATCTGCTGTGCTTGATATCTCTATCTGACAAATTCTGGCAATACCAAAATCAAGAGAAGCAAGATATCCCCTACTTCTCTCAACACAGATTTTAATCCATAATTTTATTTTTTTAATATAAATAAATCTTTTTTTATGCATTAGAATCAATAGAAAGCAAAATCATGGAGATAGCCAAACATAGCAATCGTTCTTAAGCACTTTAGCAAAGATAACAACAATTTGCTCCTTCAAATTAAGGTACCATATGCAAATAGTCACAGCATTCCTTACAAAATGACAATCAATCTCAATAGACTTTGTATCTACATGAAAAATTGGATTGATAGCAACATAGATGGCCACTTCATTGTCACAATATATAGGAATAAGATTGTTGTAGGGTACTCCAAAGTCTGATAATCTCGTAAGTCGCGAAAACCATAGTTTTGTATTCAACTTCAACATTAGATCTCAAGACCATGGTCTATTTTTTGCTCTTTCATGAGAGAAGGTTGCCTCCAACAAAAATGCAATATCCTAATATGGATTTCCTATCATTCTTGTCACCTAAATAACTAACATCAAAATAAGAAACAATATCAAAATGTTCATTCTTCTTAAACCACAATCCTTTCCCTGGAGCTTTCTTGATATATTTCAAGATATGACACTGCATTCCTTACTGCTTGGATTGTTCCATGGACTAACTAACCAAGTTCGTTGCAAATGTGATATGAAGTCTAGTAACAGTGAGATAAATTAGCTTACCAGCCATCTATGATGAGTTCTATATTCAAAATTCACATCCTTTCGCTACAAGTCTATATTTACTTCTATAGGCAAGTTTGCAAATCTAACTTTTAAAAAACCTATTTCCTCTAGAAAATCCATGACATATTTTCTTTGAGCTAGTATAATTCCTTGTTTGCTACGAACAATTTCAATGCCAAGGAAGTACCTTAACGAGCTCCAATCTTTAATGACAAATTTGCCTTAAAGATATTTCTTCACGTCAACAATTCCTACACTATCATTCCTTGAAATCAAGATATCATCCACACATACAGCAACAATAACAATGCCACTTCTGTTTTTAACAAATACCAAGTGATCTACATTACTGCAAATAAAATGAATTGTAGTGATCATATGGCTAAATCATGAGGACTTTGCTTTAAGCTTTAAATTGACTTCCTTAATTGACATACCATTTTCTCCTCCTGAGCAACAAAACCAAATGATTACTATTACTCCATACACACTTCCTTAGATAGATTACCATATAGAAATATATTTTTAACGTCCATTTGATAAATCAATCAATCCTTGTTCATAGCACCAAAAACAAGAATCCTTATGGAACTCATTACGCAATGGGAGAGACGTAATCGATCCCATATGTTTGTCACCATTAAGCCTTTCGAGACCAACCACACCTTATACCTCTTATCCATTAAGTAAAAATTGTATCATAAATACCCACCTACACCCAATTGATGAATTCCACTCAAGTAAGGTCTCCATCTCAACCTTCATAGCCTTTTTCCATTCAGGATGAAGAAATGCATCTTGATAATTCTTAGGCATAGAAATAGGTGTAATGGGCATAGTAAAGGTACAAAAAGGACTAAGATGATCCAAAGATACATGATTGGCAATTAAATGTTGAGTATAATAACGCATATCTTTGCAAAAAGCAATAGTAAAATCCAAATCAATTGGAACAAAGGGTGGCGAACCTTCATCCAAGTACGACTCAGTAGTAGTTGGCTAAGTGTCATGAATGGGTGTATGTCTTCTAGAATACAACTGTAAAAGATGAGCTTGAAGTAGGCTTAGACAATATCATTGAGTGTGTTAGCACAAGAACACCTTATGACGAGTTGGACTCAACAAAAAAATTTTGTTACTCAAAGAATGTTGCATCAACACAAACAAAAAATTTCTTTGAGATAAGATCAAAACAACAATACCCTTTTAAGTCCTGGAGTACCCTAGAAAATCACATTTTACTTCCCAAGGAGATAACTTGTCAATGAATATGTTCATATCACAAGGAATAACAGAAAAAAAAGATTTATTCGAAAAGATCACTTGAAATGGAATAACCCCCCTAAGAACAAAGGATGGCATCCTATTGATAAGAAAACAAACGATCAAAATAGCAATACCCCAAAAAAATTTAGAAACATCCATTTAGAACATCAAGGACAGAGTGACACCAAATAAATGCCTATTTTTCTTTTCAACCACACCATTTTTTTATTACAGGGTATAAACACAAGAACTTTTATGAATAATGCCATGAGTAGAACAATAACTATCAAAGGAGCTTTTCATGTATTTTAGAGTATTATCAATCCGCAAGATACGTAAAAAGGTAGAAAATTATGTTTTTATGTCATTGTAAAAAGATTTGAATACATAAAAAACAAATGATCCATCTTTAAGAAGGTAAAGCTATATCATTCTAGAGTAGCCATCCACATATGTGATAAAATCTTTAAAACCCGATAGTAGGAACATGACATGGGCTACAAATATCACTATGAACTAACTTAAAGAAACTAGTGCTTCTATTCTTAGAACGCAAAGGAAAAGACACTTAATAATGTTTACCTAATTGGCACGCGAGAAGTCAAACACTAACTCACTAAAGGACACGATTTTCTTTAATTTTAGCAAAGGAAGGATGAGCAAAACAACAATGCCACTAAAACAAAGAAATAGCAATAAACGTAGCAGCAACAGAGGTTAGCCTTAGATGATAAACTCCCTTTAACTCAACACCCCAATCGATCATCACCCTCGTATGTAGGTCTTAGAAAACACAAAGAGAGGGAAAAAAACTTATTGAAGAAGTCAAGGATTTAACAATTTGACACACAAACAACAAATTAAATGATAAGTTTGGAACATATAAAACACGATCTACAATAGTACTAGGAGAGCACCAAGAGGCAACAAAAAAGCTAGAAAACAGACTACAATTACCTTGACTCAAGGCTCCAGAATCATTAACCAACCTTTATCATGAGAGGCGACAAAGGCCAATGTACTTAACTCTAAAGCATGTGTATCAACAAAGGTAGAAGATTGAAACGATTGAGATGCACGAAGGTAGTCATACTCCTCACGAGACAATGAACAATATCATCAGATGTTAAAGAAGTATCTATAATAGCCATTGCCACTTTAGAAGACTTTAACCCCTTGATCCGATATGATTTCCCATGCTTTTTTCAACAAGTATCCTCTATATGTTTCAACTTGCCATAAAACATGCACTTCTAATCATCATGCGAAAATCATCATGCGACAGAACATTACACCCTCCAAAAAACTGTTATTGGTGACCATGAGATCCTTTATTAACCCCATGGCCATCATATACAGCCATAGCAAAATGATCTATCGATGTCATAACCAACAGAGATATGGTCGAGGATGTAATTTGGAGACAACAAAATACTGATTTTGATGAAGGAATCACCGTCTCACTCAGTGACTACCTTTAAAACCTCATAGTTCTCATTTAAATTTACAAGAAAGCCACAAACAAACAAATCCTTCCTCTCTCTTTTTTGATCATGGTCAGTGGTAAAGGACAATAACTCACGGAATTCGTTGATAACCCCTCTGTAGATTGAATAAAACTCACTTACAAACCAAACCTGTTATTTGTTATCCACAATCTTCTTGAACAACTTGTAGGTACTTCATCCATTTAGCTTCGTTTGAGTACAACTCTTTAATAAATGTCTACATCTCCTTTGTTGTAGACACAAAACCAATCCTAGAAATAATTTCCGGTTCCACGACATTTATCATCCATATGTGCACCACACTATCAAACTGTCTCCATGTGATAAACTTGGAATCTTCTTTATCCAATGGATCGTCATCAAGATAATGTTTATGGCCTTGAGAACCAAGAAATCAATAGAAGGCTTAAGTCCAAAGAAGGTAGTTACAGCCATTAAACTTCACGTAAGTTGTTGTTTAATATTTTTAAGGACTTCACATTGCATGTGGTTATTTGATATTTCTAGATTGCTACCAATATAACTATAAATTGTTGAAGTTTTCTTCCAAAGAGATTAAAAGGAAAATGTGGGAGAGGCAAAAACAATTAATACAAATGTTATAACATAATAAACAAGGAAACTATAATGATGTAGGGAAGCTTCTCACACAAAAGTGAGATAAAAGAGACATAAACGATTACACAAACATTATAATATAATAACCAAGGAAGCATAATGATCTAGGGAACCTTTTAACACAAAAATTAGATAACTTTTATAGAAATCCAAAAGTCAAAATACGCCTGAGTTGAAGATACTCCAGCATTCTTTTGAATATGTAAATACTTTAGTTACAAACTATTTGAAAAACCATGTCAGTTGATGGTGCTCAAGAAAAATCATGTTCTTTACCATTTACTATAAGCAACAGTAAATAAAAAAATAGATCTCAGGAAAAAAAAAAGACAAATTGAACTCAACAGTTCCCACTGGCTTGGAGAATTTAACAACTGAAGAGTTAATTTGGGTCTGACAGTTCTACATTTCAAATGGACTTTCTAGTTTACTCTATAAGTAAAACAAAATTCAAACAGATTGTGAATGTGGAAGGGGCAGGAAAATCTGAATCCTTTTTAGCAGGGAGAAACAGACATAACATCTGAAGACTTGATTTTGTTCTGATAGTTCTAGATTTCAAACGGATTTTTTAATTTCCTCTACAAGTTAAACCAATTCTAAACAGATTGCAAATGTGGAAGAGGCAGGAAAAAGTGAGACCTATTTTAGTGGGACAGAGAGACATCTGTGCCAGAATTATGGACATCAAAATTTCTGTTAGGCTTCAAAGATAACATAGGCTATGCTTCTTAAAGTCAACTGAAGAGGTGCTTGACCAAACACATTTTTAAATTCCCCTTGCTTTTGCCTGTCATTTTGAGGATTAACTGGTAAAGTGTACTGTCATTTAGAGGATTAACTGGTAAAGTGTACTGGTACTATATTCTAGCTCAAATGTCAGTTTAATAGGTTAGAAACCAGAAGCTCGAGAAGGATGATGCTTTTATTTCAAATTAATTTGCATGTGCCATATAATGGTATCAATATATTATGCTAAATGCAAACAGTATATGATTAAGTATCATGTAATTATGATGCCAAGAGAAGAAAACTCTGCAAATGAAGAATTTTAAAATAAGAAGAGTTTGGAAAAGAACCTTGGGTCCATATATGGTGCAACATCAAGCACTTCTTGAAAAACAACATGACCATTCAATTTATTTAAACGACCACGACCATCTTGGCTGAACCTCTTCAAGTGAATAGTCAAAATAGGTGGGGCCTTGTTAATGAGAATTCTCTTGGTTGCATTCCGTTTGACCTTCAGTTTTTCAGGTTCACTTTCTTCATTTTTAAGAACTTTGTTTGACGTCCTTTTGCCATTCTTTTTCACTTTCTTCTTTTTCACTTTCTGAACATCAGCACAAGTGTCATTCCCACAAGTGTTGACCCCATCTTCTTCCCTAGCATCTGCAATTGAATTAGGGGAACTGGCTAGTGACAATGATTCGACCTCACAAACATCATCATTCAGCTCATCCCTGCTACATAAATTACTGTCGGGAACACATGATGGATTCACCTTGGAGCTAATTTTGCCAACATTTGAGGTACATGAAAAGTATTGGGAAGTATCCGATCCCACAATATCTCCATCCTTCTCTGAAACATCACAGCAATTTTCTGGGAAGTTTGATTGTTCTGAACTTTTCTCACTTCTGGTTTGCTTTGACTTGCGCATTGTAGAATCAGATACTGTATGACTAAGGGGATTCTTACTGGTGTTAGCATCAATCTTGGCATTCCTACAATCCTCCATATCAGAAACTCTATTACCAACAGAATTTGTAAATTTCCCTTTCTCCAATGTTTCATTTTCAGAGCAACCGACAGTATTTCCATCCAAGGAGAATGTATCAATGTTATTTATGACTTTGTGTGCATCTACTGCAGAATGCAATGGCTCGTGCAAGTTATCACATTGAATGCCTTGTTGATTACTTTTCCAGTTTTCTGTAGTTTGATTCTGCAAAATCCTGGAACAATTTTCACAGTACCAAGCATGTTCATCTGAGAGAAGTTCTGGCTTTGTGAAATAAGCCAAGCAACTAACAACTGATACAGGAGCATCTGTATTGTCGACCTCCTCTTGATTGGACTCACTGTTAGCTCCAAACAACCATGATGCTTCTGTATCTTCCACAATAGCTTTCTCATTCCTAGGAACAGAAGTAATCTCTGGTTCAGCAAATAAATCACCTAGACCATCAAACTCCACTTCGGCAGGTTCACAAGCAACTGAAGTTGAGGCTGCGTTGCTTGATTTTCGTACCAAAATACCATTTGTGGCCACATCATCATCTTGTTTCTGAGTTTCTCCAGCTGCTTCAGATGTCTCTTTGGCAGTTGAGGTCAGCTCTGTATATGGAAGTAGCAACACATCAGCATCTTGAACCTGCAAAGGAACTTCATTAGTTTCCCCAGAAGACCCTACTTCTACATCTTGAACCTTTGAAGGAACTTCAATTGTTTCCCCAGAATATTCCCCTTCAGCATCTTGAATCTGCAAATGAATGTCACGTGTTTCCACAGAGGATTCCACCTCAACATTTTGAGGCTGCAACTGAGCTACATTTGTTCCTACAGAAAACTCCAGTGTCACTGCTTGCACTTTGGAAGGATCATCAGTCACCAATACAGGTACTGATACATCATCCTTACTCTGGCAGATTTTCCCAGGTTCAGAATCTTTTAAAACAGAACACTTGGAGCTTTCAGAAGCTGAATTTTCATTTTTATCAAAAACTGGATGAACATTTTCGGGTGTTACAGTAGGTTCAACATAATCCAGCCAGCAGAGAGCATTTTCCTCAGGCAAGGACACTATTTGTTCTTGTTCATATGCAGGGCTACAATAAGATCCACCTGATTCAGGTGAAGAACAAGTAGATTGCATTTTGTTCTGCTTTGTGGATTCAAATGATTCAACAGTTTCACTTTTCCGCTGACCAAAGTTCAAAATTTTAACACTTCCCCTTTCTCTAGTTCTTCGGCCTTTAGGCTCCTCTCTAGGCAGAGACTTACTATTCTTAAGTGAAGTAGCTGAAACTTTCTTAGGTGGCACCTTCTTTGAAGGAACCGGCAAAGACAAGTCTAAGAATGGTTCATGCACCACTGAACTGTGCCCACATTCCACACAACACACTGTACTGGATAGCTGACCTCCAAATATAATATCCACAAACGTTGGAACCCCCTGCAAAGCAACCTTATCTTCACCAGAAGAGCCCTGTGATTTCCTAGCACTAGATTCTTCCATACACAGCCCATCAAGTAGGTAACGCAGGAGTTCATGGCTATCTTGCTGTTGGTACCCTTTGAATTGTGGTGCCTTTGAACATATGCATCCAAAGAAGTTCTTTGGGTTCACAACGCCTTTGTTGGTTTCCATCCCGACACTTGTTTCACTGAAGAGCTTCTTCAATGCCATGGTAAGTGGTCCCCTCATCTCCGTTAGGCTAGAAAAATACTCACGCAACATATCAGTGGCAAATAGGTTTTGCATTACAGAATTGAAGAAACAGGTGTTTCCAAGATTCATTAAACCTCTAATTGCATACCGTTTCCCAGCATACACTGCCAAATAATCATCCATATCATCGGCCTTCTTGCAACTTCTGGTATCATCTCCACCAGTCCATCCATCCCCAACATCACTTGTAGATTTTGATTCCGCTTTCGGAACCTCAGGCATCTCAATTCTGATATTATATACACATTGAAAACACCATCCAGTTGAAGGCTTGTCCAGCCGTGCAGCCAACAAATGGTGCTCTTGCTTTGAATGGCGCCGAGCATGACCATACGGTACCAAGTCATTCACACGTCCTCCACAACCAAGATGACCACAATTCAAGCAAACCCAAAAAACTTCAGAATTCACCTTCCGCACAGAATCAGACCCTCCTTTCTTCTTACTACCTTTACCCTTTCCCTTGTTCCCTCTCCTACTGCCGACAATTTCATCCCGGCAATTCTCACATCTCGCATCCAACGACAAAGACTGGATTCTCAACAAAAACCGATTCAAAACAGAATCATTCTTGTCATAATGCTCACAATCTCCCCCATGTTCCACTCCCACATCATCGACCTCCGCTTCCGGATTCACCTGCTTGGACACCTCTTGGACACGAGGTGAAGAAGACACAGCCTGGTGCGGATGCACCTTGTGCTGGCCCCTTCCCCTGCTCCTCACCTTCTTCTTCATCCTATCCCAACCAAATGCACCACAAACAAAACCCCAAAACCCTCAAGAAACTTCCAAGATCGCCCCAAAACGGTGTCCAAATCCGTCCAGACCAAAAACCCACTTCGGAAATCAAACTCCAAGAAAAACCCAGGTCGTATTTTTGGGAAAGAGACCATACGAATAAAAAAATTTGCTGTTTTTCGGATGCCTGAGTAGCCAGAGGGAATCAATGAGTTGGTGGGATGGTACGAATCAGATTGAAAAAGAAAACGAGCTATTACCTCGATCAAACAAGCCGAATGTGAGATACGGATCTGATTGGGATCTCGAATTCCGATTCGGGATCGGAGTGGATAGGAGGTGGGCGGTACGAGTGCGAGCAACGCCCAGAGAGGAGGGAGACGGACAAAACCAGACGTTTGGGCAATTGGAGAGCCTGCCTGAGGAGTGTTGAGGGTAGAACCGTCATTAAATTCAAAAAAAAATCTGGATTTTTTATAGTCATCTAGGCCGTTGATTTGATGAACTTTCTAGACCCGTGAACAATCTCAGCCGAGTAAAGTTATAGTCCCGAGAAATCCAAGCCGTCTATGGCTGCGTTTGTTTAAAAGATCAGTCGCTCCTACCAATTCGACTCTTGTCTGACGTAATTTCTTTACGTAAACAGTTGTGATCTTATAAGAAGAGAATCAAGATTTCTTTCATTTCATCGTAGATAATAAAGAAAATGTGCTCCCACCTAAAATCAAGTGGAAATGGTTCTTATCGAAATCAGCTACAATGTTCAATCCCTCCATGCGAGAGCAATGCCTCAAACAAACGCAGTCTATTTGTCTTGATCTCATGATAAGATATTGGAAACGATATAATATTGGAAATGTGATATTTTAGCATTCAGAGTTCTATGAAGATTATTTATGTAGTAATATTTATCTCTAAAAAATTTTATTTTTCCCGATATGTTCTTTTCCAAAGGAACTGAGCGAACGTCGACAACGACGACACCAAGATTCAAACCTTGATAGAAATTATGATATCAATCGTATCACAATATTCATGATCAACTCTACTTAGTCGTTTATTTGATTACGATTATGAGTAATTTTTAAATTTTAAATTTGACAAATTAGTTGTCGTGAAACAAAGTGCAAAACTTATGAAGTTATAGCGTGTTGTAGCCTTGAAGGCCTAACACACGTACAAGGTATTAATGTAATGGTCTCTGAGTCCAAAGTAGTGAACTCAAGTCAAGAAGTCCAAAGCTTCAAGCAAAGTCCAATATTGAGGAATAGTGTCCGAATACACGTACGAAAGCCAATCCAATATTGACCTACTCCCGTACAACGTTGATATAAGGATGCATTTTAGGACTCCTCATTCTACAAGAAACTAATGTGACCGTAACTAAATAGAATTAATATGACAAATTTTACGTAGAAGCTTATAAAATCAATGACTCAGGTTCACACATATTTTCAACTAATAAAATAATAGAACATGAATTTGATCATGGAATAATCCATTTACTTTTGAAACAAAATATATTTATTTTAAAATGTGTCTACAGTGCAATCTAAGAGTGCGCACGATTAGGTTTGATTCAATTATGATACTGATCTCCTCTCTCAACTCACGAGTCCTGAGTCAACATTGGCTTAAAGCTACTAGTGAGTCAAGATGGCTACCGAGCAAGCCAACAAAAGTCCATAAGCAAGAAAGAAGTAGTCAAAGGTCCTCGATCAGATGTGAGCTGGCTCGAGATGCTTTAATGCTTGAGTAAGCCAAGGGAGGATAAGATTTGTAAAGGCTTGTAGTGGAAAAGGAGTCGTGACACTTTCCCTGGTGTGCAAGGGGTTGTATATATACCTGAGGGTGATTCCTAGAGCATATCCAGTTGCTATGATGGCCCACACATGTCGAGCTCTAACTAGAGAGTCATACGCGATTAGGTGACTCCACCAAAGATGTTTGGTGGCACTGGTGTCAGTAATTAATGTCCAAATAGAAACATGTTGTGATGTAATGCACTTGAGAGCCTATGTTGGCCCAAGCAGCAAGGCACCAAAGGACTTTGTGTGTACAAGGAACTATGTTAGTCAATGTGTGACTACAAATCCACATGAAGTCTCCTCAGGACATGCACTATTCCTGTAAGTTTGGAGCACTTGGAAAGAGTTGCATGATATAAATGAACGTTTGACTGAGTATGAAACAAGGCGTCCAACCAACTCTAAAGTTGGGTGCCTGATCGATCTACTGAGAAGGAAGGCTAGGACCGAGGGTTATCAATAGATCGAGGTGGAGGTCAACTCATTATCCGAACCGTTTCTTCCTAATAGGTTATAGGTCGGATGATAATCTATTTTTTTCAACCTTTAACCTGTAACCCGATTCAACCAGTTTGGAGAAAACAGATTAAATTAGGTTAATCGATTAAAATAGGTCAAATATTCATTTAAAAAATAAATAAATTGTACCTAAAAATTCAGTAATTTTATACAATAGAAGAGATAAAATTCCTTCATCTCTACATAAAAATGCTTCATAATACTCCAAAAAATTACTTATCTGATAATTTCAAAAATGTATAAACTTTGAAACAATAATAGATCAATATCTAATAAATTAAAATACGAAATATATAACATTGTTCAACACTAACAGGTTAACAGGTGGGGTAACATATTTTACTCATGATCCGATCATTTAAGATTTTAGGTTAATAGGTTAGGATCTAACAGATTTAAATTCTTAACCCAAACCCTAAATTAACGAATTTGATCTGATCCATTGACAGCCCTACTAAGACTATTTGCCATGTGGTTTAGGTGTTTTTAGGTTGTTTGTCGAAAGTTTTCTTACATGTCAAGTCTGGTGCCTGGGTGGTTTTAGACTATTTGCACAGGCGATCCAGTCACGATCTATGTCAAACGAAATATCCCACATTAGGTTCATCAAATATCCTACATCGGATTTCAGTGAAAATTATGAATCGAATTGTACCTATTGGTTCCAAAAGCTTCCAAACCAAATCAAATCACTAATGTTGTTAGAATCAAACCAAACCAAATCATTTAAAGTCAGTCAATTCGATTCTCAATTGTCAACCTAAAAAATCTCAAATATAGATTTAACAACTTAAGATGCCAATTGACTTCAAAAATATTTATAAGAATACAACATACCAATAATAATCTTTTCAAAAAGAAATCAATAAAATAAAGATAATTAAATACCACATGTATCAAATAAATCGATTCATCTCATCATTCAACCTTTCTTTACCTTTTGCTTCTCTTCATTAATTACAAAGGAAGGTAAGTGAAATATCAAGTGTCAACTACCACAAACATATTTATAATGAAATTACAAAACAAACAAAAATAAATGAAGTGAATTACTTGATATCTCAATTTTTTAAGTTATTTGAAATTTTTCTTAAATTTAAGAAATGCACGTCTTATCCAATCTTTAGTGTATATCAAACATTCCATAAGTATATGTAAATATTATATAGACATGTACCGATTTGGTGGAACAACACTGTTAGCTAAGAATTGAACAGTTCCTATCAATTTTGAAAGTTAAAAATCAAACCCAATCGCAAAACATTTGCAAACTAAACATGTCAACATCTTGAACCATACACACCCTTAATACCTACATAGGTATCAAAGATTTTAATGGGTATTAAAAAAATTTAATCTTAATCATTTATTCAAACATATGGATGGTGAGATTTATAACTGTAAATAAACAATTGTAACTATCAATAGGTAATTACAACTTTGTGAGACAATACTACAGGGATTATAGAATTTTCTTCTTCTTTTTTATTTGATTTTTAAAAAAAATTTACAAGAAAGACAATACCATATTACAAAATCGTCACTATATATTTTACAAAAATGTAACTCTCCCTCTCACTCAGTGGTGATTTGTAAATTTTTTCAGGATCAAAAGTGACCTGCACCCGTCGTTTCCTCCATGTCTGGTCTTACCCCCTATAACCCCATCATCATCCCTCCCTCTGAGTCGACCTGTGACCTTCATTTCTCATGCTGTGCTATGTTACTGCACATTCGGCTCAACTTTCTAGGGATGCCCTTCTACACCACATATCTCACAATTGGCCTCCTGCTACTAAGGTTGAGGTTGATGACTTCTCTCCTGGTAAATTTCTCCTTAAGTTTCAATCCCCTAAGATCAAAAACGAGACTCTCAGTTTGTATGGGTCCTCCCTCCAATCCCTCTCAACTTCTTTCATCCACTGGACCCCCAACTCCAACGCGGTCCTCACTCTGAGAGAGGAAGGAGTTTGGATTCGACTTGAAGGGTTTCCACACCATCTTTGGAACATAGACGTTTTTCACCTAATGGTCTCTGAGTTCGCTGACCTTTTAGAGGTTGACCTCACCATTGACAGGGTCAAATTCCAGAGTTTTGCCAGAGTTAGAATCAAGCTCCATCCAGGCAAGGATATCCCTGATTCTAGGTTTTTTACATTTGGGAAAATCGTTTACCCCATTAAATATAGACGTAGATGGGATATTTGCTCTCTCTCCCTCCCAAAACAGAATTCTGCTCCAGGATGGCCAAAACAACCACCCCAGGCCTCATCATCTAGAGGCCTCAATCCCACCAGGAAACTATTTAAAAGTAATAAGGGCTGGAAAGGTGCTAGTGGTGGGAAGATCCCTAAGAGTGGGAAAAATGTGTGGATTAGATCCTCTTCCATGTCGACTCCTTTTGATCCCCCTACAATTACTGCTGGACTCCTGCCTACACCTCCTGCACCTGGGGGATTCTTCAATGCCTCACCTTCCCTTCCATCTGACGACACCCCAACCACTATCTCACATGAGGTAGATCCTAATGCTATAATTGATACTACTAAGTTTGTAGAAGCTGAGATCAGGACCAGGAAATTCTCCTTCGCCAAATTCAAGAAAATCATGGCGATCTACGATTGTTTGGAGAAGGATGACCTGGGCAATCCTTCCTCTGAGATCCCATCTTCCCAGCCAGCCACCCACCCCTATGCATGCTCCAGGTAATTACAAGCTGAATTTTTCTTCTAATACTGGTTCCTCTAACTCCAGTTCTTCATGTACTAGTGAACACGCTAACTTTGCATCTACTGATAGTCCAATAAATAATATTAATACAGAGTTTAATACTATGGATCCTCTTCTCTGGGATTCCTATGATCATTTCCAATCCTTTTGTAGAAATATTGGTATTTCTATTAGTTCAATAGCTGAGGCTACTAGGTTTTTCAACCAGGTCAGACAGGACCAAGATAGGGTCTACATTAATTTAGATAATGGCAATAATTCTTTTAAGAAGATACTTTCTTCTTGTTCCCCTTATAGTTCCTGATGATTATAGTTGTTTGGAATATAAGGGGCCTAGGATCCTGTCACAAAATCAGAGAATTGAAAGACTTCATTAAATCCAACAAATGTGATATTATTATCATAAGTGAAACTAAAAAGGAATCCTTCTCTCAAGGGGCTCTTAGGTCACTAGGAGGAAGAAAGATTAACTCATGGTCACATCTTCCATCCATAGGTGCCTCAGGTGGTATTCTTAATGGTTGGGATGACAAAATCCTAGAACAAATAAGTTGTTTATCTACAGTTAATTGTCTCTATCTGAATTTCAAAAATTGTGAGGATGGATTTGATTGGTGGCTCACAGGGGTATATGGACCCTCTGAATCCAACTTAAAACCAATCTTTATTGATGAATTGTACTATCTTAGCACACTTGTCAATAACCACTGGGTTATAGGAGGTGACTTTAATGTCATTAGGTTCTCCCATGAACACTCCTTTAAGCCTGAAATCACTGTCCACATAAAAAGATTTAATACTTTTATTGACCAAAATTCCTTCATAGATTTCTCCCCCAACAATTTTTCTTTCACATGGTCAAACATTCATTCTCATCCAACAATGGTAAAACTTGACCGTTTCCTTACTTCCCCAGATTGGTCAGGGAAATTCCCTTATGCCTTTTGTTCTGGAAAAGTCAGAGTTGTCTCTGATCATATTCCCATTTTAGTAAATACTGTTCCTCCTGACTGGGGTCCTCCCCCATTCAGATTCTATAAGTCATGGTTTTTTATTGATGGGTTTGAGCAATTAATTGTGGACTGCTGGCAAAAATCTTTAGATTCTTACTCCCATTCTTCTCTTATTGCTGCTTTCAGCTACAAGCTGAAGAATCAAAAACTTAATATTAAGAATTGGGTTGGCCCAATCAGGGAAGAAAGAAGCAGAAAATTAAGATCCATTGAATCCCAAATTCAACAAATAGATGGGCTAGCTGAAAATACTACTCTAAGTGATATGATATGGGAAGAGAAAAAGGCATTGAGAATAGAACATTTAACATTACTAAAGGAATAGGAATCCTATTGGAAACAAAAGTCCAGAATTCAATGGCTAAAAGAGAGGGACCTTAATATATCCTTCTTTCACAATATGGTAAAATGTCATAGAAGGGTTAATAACATATCCTATCTTTCCATTAATAACATTATGATTCAATCTCCAACGGAAATATGTAGAGAGATAGAAAATCATTTTATTAGGCAATTTAATAAAGGCATAAGTTTCAATGTCCCCATTAACTAGGACAGTCTTGTCTCAGTTAAGATTCCTCATCCTGAATTATTAGAGATCCCTTTTACTGAAAAGGAGATTAAAGAGAATGTCTTTAACTTGTCTGGAGACAAATTTCCAGGCCCTGATGGCTTCCCACTGGTTTTCTTTCACCACTTCTGGGAACTCTTCAAGTCAGATATTGTTAATATTTTCCAGACCTTTCATTCTTTCAATGACCCAACATTTTGTGAGTAATGGTCATTGAAGAAGGGTGGTGAAACGGACGACCGTTTCATCCATTTATGGTTGGAAATCAAACCATTCAACGTTGGATTTACTCCGACGGTTACAAGGCCTTAATGGTCGGAATTCAAACGACTGGGGGAGCCATTGGAGGAGGGGCGGAGGAGTGGTCAAGGTCCCCTATAAATAGAGGAGAAGGTAGAAAGGATAAAACACAGAAAAAGACTTACATCTATCTTCCTCCTTCTTGACCATCGCCGGAGTCCCAAATCCTCTGCACGTCGGAATCTCCTGCTCGTCGACGGTCGAAAACCATCACATTTCTTGCTGTTATCAATCAAACATTCATTGCTTTAATTCCTAAAAAACATGGTGCCCTCCTGATCAAAGACTTTAGACCAATTAGTCTAGTGAATAGCATATATAAGATTATCACTAAGACCTTGGCATCTAGACTATCCCCAGTGCTGAGCTTGTCTATTGACCAATCTCAAAGTGCTTTTCTGGCTGGGAGATCAATTGGAGACTGCTTTCTTATGGCACAAGAGACCTTACACTACATGATATCTTCAAACACTCCTGGCTATATTCTAAAGTTAGACTTTGAAAAGGCCTTTGACAATATTAATTGGGATTTCTTGCTGGATTCCCTTAGTGGTATGGGTTTTGGAGCTAAATGGATATCATGGGTTTGAATGTGCATTAGTTCTGCTAAGTTTTCCATTCTAATTAATGGATCTCCTAAAGGTTATTTTGGGACAACCAATGGATTAAGGCAGGGAGACCCTTTATCCCTATTATTATTCATTATAGCCATGCATGTACTAAATCGTATGCTACAACTGGCTATGGACAATAACTTAATATCTAGGATTAAATTTCCTCATGGGGGACCAACAGTGGTTAATTTACAATATGCTGATGATACTCTTTTATTCCTAACAGACAGCACTGAAAACATGATAAATATTAAAAGAATCTTATGCTATTTTCAGTCTTACTCTTGGTTGAAAATCAACTTCCACAAGTCTTTTCTCACTGGCATAGGAGTATCTCAGGCATCTATTGCCAATTCTTGTAATATCCTGGGATGTGGGACAGCTGACCTTCCTCTAATGTATCTTGGATTACCTTTACATTATAAGAAGGCTACTTATAGAGTATGGGCCCCTATTGTGGAGAAGATTTCAAATAAGTTATCACTATGGAAGGCAAAACACTTATCTTTGGGTGGTAGGCTGACTCTGTTGAACTCTGTTTTGTCTGCCATTCTTACTTATTATATGTCTGTTTTGCATTTGCCAATTAAAGTAGAGAAAGAAATTGACAAACTTAGGAGTAGATTTTTATGGAACTCCTTTTCTACAAATCAAAAAGGTTTACATTTAATCAAATAGGCAAACATATGTAGATCAAAGCAACAAAATGGCTTGGGGATTACCAATTTAAGGAATTTTAATCTGGCTCTGAAGACTAAACTGCTTTAGCAGTTACTATCTGACAATTACCACATGAAATGGAAAGATCTTATTAAGGTCAGATACCTTAATAAAGGTTGGCCTGGTGCGTTATTAAATTCTTCAGTCAGAAATTGCTCCCCCCCTTTGGCAAAGCATCAAATAATGTTATGTTATTCTCAACTGTTTTACTATCTTCCAAGTTCAGAGTGGCAATAATACTCTTTTTTGGGAGAATAAGTGGTAGAATGGGGTCATTTTGAAATTTCTAATTCCTAGTTTGTTCTCTGTAGCCAGATTTAAAAAAGCATATGTTAAAACAACAGTTGCTCTCTTCAGGTTTGATTTTAATAAATTATTTGTTCTGTCTAAGATCCCCTCGAGTGACTTCATAATGCTACAGTCAAATTTAGATCTATTTGCTAGTGTTTTGCAACCTTTGGTTCTTGTATCTAGGGGTGATACCTTGAATTGGTTGCCATCCAAAGATAATGCCTTCTCTGTTAACTCTTGTTACAATATTTTAAATGATGGTGGTACTCATTTTCCTTTCTACTATAGCATCTGGAAAAGTAGCACACCATTAAAAGTGAAATTGTTTTCCTAGCTAGCGGCAAGAGATCAGTTGCATCCTCCCTCAAATTAACAAATTTGAGGGAAGATGCATCATTGTGGTTGATTGTTAATCTAGTGGTTGATTGTTAATCTAGTGGTTAGTATTGAAACCACTTATTTAGAGATAAAACCACTAGTGGTTTCGTTTTTAGAGGGAAAAAGTTTTTCATTTTTTTATTTAATTATTTTGAAGTGTTGTAGTTATTGCAAGTGGTCCCTACTTGTAAATTTATTAGTAAAATTTTTATT
>JAMKQA010089729.1:0-22160 GCA_024699735.1 Posidonia australis
TAGAGAAGAAAAACAACCAGGTAACCAAGTCATGCCTTTTCACCATGAAAACATACTTGATTAAGGCCTCTTGTCCAAAGGCAAGAAACAGGGATATCGATTCTGAATTAATATGCCCACTAGACCTATAGTATGCTTAATGTAAAATGGTATTTGTGGGTCCGTATAATTTCATTACAAGCAGTAATACAATATTCATAGACCAACTCATGTAATTTGTTAAGAAATGCAAAATAACACCTGAATTTAAGCAGCAATACAAGCAGCAATACATGAACCCATACTCAAGTGCACAACTACAAAGAACATGGAATTTAAGCAGCAGGATTTAGGCAAAGTCATTAGAGCATTAAAAAGGGAAACATTGGATGAACCTAGGAAGATTTTTAAGAACAAAGAACATACTCAAACAAAATACATCAAACTAGTTAAATTTCTCTGGCATCCTTGAGATTCTTAGGTCTGAATGGCCCTACTTCACCTTGTAAATCCAAGCTCAAGCCACTTAAAACAACCAAAAAAAAAAAAAAACAGACAGCATAACAAGCATACAGACATAGCATCTATTTGTGTCGCTATCTATTGATAGCAAACTTCAATAGTTGTCACGATTTTCATACAGACATAGCATAATAAGCCCTAAACAACCAAAAAATGAAAAAAAAAAGGGTTTCAGAAGGAGGAAAACAGGTTTCATAATAGGTTTCAAACCCACAAGGTTTAAAAAAGGGGATCACAGGAATGACGAGAAAGGGGGAAAACAAGAGCCCAAAAATCATAGAAAGGAGGATCACAGGAACTCATCTTACCTCCGTCTTGGAGAAGCTTTGTTGCCGTCGCCGCCGGAGGAAGAGGAGGAAGAAGAGCGACCGGGTTGGGATTAGATTCGTCGTCGCCGAAGGAGAACAGGAGAAGGAGCGGCCGGGCTGGGATCAGGGCTCGTGTGGAGTGTTTGGTTTTTACGTGTAATATTCTATGTTTAATAAGGACAAGATGGGAAATAAGGGAAAAAAAGATCTAGCTTTTTTTAAAAAGCTCCCTCCGATAGCTTTTGATTTTCAGCTTTTTTAGGAAGTTTTACACATGAGAAATAAGTTGGCTTTTTTAAATAAGTTGATTTTTTTTAAGTATTTGGTTCAACTTTTTTTCTTTAAGTGATTATTTTCAATAAGTTGTGGAAAATAATCATTACCAAACGTTACCTTAGACATGAGAGGCATCAAGAAAAATGTGAGATTGATTTCATGGGATTGTGGGCTTTTGTCAGCAAGTTGTTGGTTAACTCCACTAGGTTGCAGAAATATGTAGAAATTGTCGAGTTTTAAATTTAGGTGTTTCTTTGAGCTTCAGAGAATGTCTGGCATCATTTACTGTTTCTTGCAAGAGTGAATCAAATTTAATGCAATGAAACGAACAATCTGAAATTTATGTATTTGGTAAAGTTAATCCCTATATGTATCTTCAAGATAACTTGGCTGTGGTCTCCCATCTCAATCATGTTGTGATGTTACTAATGACGTATATAAAACCTACACTTAGACGTGTATATTGTTGTCGGAAGCACTAATATGGAGAATTGTTGTCTCAAGTACCGTCATAGAGATCAATAGGAAAGTTGCATGCTTTCTGAATCAGGGAGATGTTATGAAACTCATTGGATCTTGAAATAGAAGAACTAAACTAATTAGCACGTCTACCTCCATGTGGTGGAAATCTAGAATATGTTAGCTGCACTGTTCATCTCTAGTTTAAAGATTGGATGTTGAAGTGTCCAAGGATTTAATTGTCAATTTTGTATCATGCTTTGTCCTTATCAAACTAAAAGGTATGAAACCTCAGTTTCCACTACTGTTTCTAAATGTTGATGTTGTGTTGGACTTTCCTGAGTTGAAAAACCAACACTTGTTGGTGTCATGTAGGCATGTTGGAGGACATGTTGGCCGAAACACAGAAAAAAATTGAACTTTAGAAATCATTCATGTCAGTGACATGTCCATGATGTTTCCCTAAATTTAAAACTGATGCATGTTGGCAAAATTTCATGACATGCATCAACTTTTGATTCGATGGTTGACACATTGGTGAAATCATAGTGAAAACATGGAAGTTGGTAAATACCAAATATTAGTTAAAAGATATTAGGTTGGAGAAATCTGAGAACAGCATATTGGAGATAGTTTTTTAAAAATATTTGTTGAAATATGGGTGATGCCATTATCAGTAATATAACGATCAAAATAAATGCCTAGTGTATAGTTTAGAGCTTTTTTGTGGCTAAATCCTGTCTATTTTTTATATGAGAATAGTCAAGATTAAGACTTATCTTGGTGGATATTAGAGTTTTGATACTAATGCAGTTTTTTGGACTTTTTGGGATCAAGATACTACTGGAACTAGACATGTTTCTATTGTGCACCAAAGTTTTAAAACTAGATTGCTAAAGTTGACTTTTTTGTGCACCAGAATTTGTTTTTTTTAAACATTTTTTATTGAATTCAAGTGGAGTGTAGTCTGTGCTTACATGTAAAATCTTAACTAACTAATTAGAGACAAAGTTAGTTTAATATTTATTTAAGTTCTTTTAAGAAGTGTAATGCTAGTATGGTGTACACAAAAACAGTCCTGTCCTGGTCAACAAGTTCAAACTAGTAATACTATCAGTCTGGGAAGGTTCTATATAGTTTCTTCCAAGATAGTAAATTTCGGTTGACATGACCATTATATAGATGAATTTTACTGTTTTTGCACAAAGTTTTCAGTCTTTCAACCAAGATCCCGACGTAATCCTTATGTTGCTACAATATATAGTATATCAAAATATTTATCCATATATAATTTTGGGTCACTGAACTTTGTTGAGATTTTGCCAATGTGTATGATACCTGAAACTATGGTATCATGGAGTAATTCCATAAAATTACTTGCTAGAGTCTGATGGATGAGATGATATGCTTTCTCAGTTGGAAATCTTCATTTACCGCCCAACATCCAACATTTTGTTGTGAAAAATCTTTATGGGTGTTTGCCGGTTTGACCTGTGTAAGAAAGGGGATATCAAGGATGAGCATGTGTGGCCATGGTTTGTGCATGGGACAGGATGGTGATTCGTCCATTTGTTTTTTTTCCAGTTCAATGGTTCATTAGTTACATCTAAGGACTAAATTGCTAAAGCATAATTATTGCCCAATGCCCATAATGATAGAAATTTTTATTGATGATAGTGCTGTATGCCTAAGTTTTCTGAGAAAATTTTGGATTCTATCTTCCTTTCTATGGTGGGAATCGTGGCCTGCCAAAATTATTTGAAGAATAACTTGGAGCCTTATTTTGTTGTTGTGGGATGGTTGTGTGTCATTGGTTGCTCTGTGGCCTGTAAAGTTTACTAGAAGTCTCATAGGTTTTTCCCCTTAGTAATGTTTACTTGATGGATGTTTTGTATTTTATGCAGGTTGGTAGAAATACTTGAGTTTTTCCGGGGCTTGTGTTTTTCTTTTCTCTGTGATTTGAGTATATGAATACTTGGTAGTCCTAGAGCAATTACCTTTCTCTTTTTCAAATTGTTACAGAGTTATATTATGTATTAAAACTATAGTGGATATTCGGATTATTGGATATCTATTTGTCTAGGATTTCAGTCATGCCCTCTATATGTAATTATAGTTTCTGAATAGGATTATCATTCTCTTTTCTCGAATCATTACATGGTATCAGAGCCTAGGTACAAACCTTAGGCAACCGTTCCACCTCCACCCACCGTCAGCCATCTCCTTCCTGTCCAACAGCAGCCTCCGGCTAATCACTACCCTTCCAGGCCCTCCCGCACCCCCTGCATCTCTCTCTTGCACTGTCGAAACCTCTGGTTCTCCCTTCCGGTGACTGGAATTCACTCGGCACACCCCTTTAGGTGTGCTGTCAGCCCTGGAAGGGCTGCTTTGTCTCGCTGGACGTCTAGGACAGGGCTTCCAGTGCAGCTGACGTCGTCGGTAGGGCCTTCTTCAGCCTTGTCGGCAGTCACCTTTGGCCCGCTGTCCCTCCCTTCCGGTCATGTTTTAGGCCCCTTTGGAGTCTCCCGATTTGTTTGTGTGTGGATACTTCATATCCACACATGTGGGTGTCCCCCAGTTTGTGTGGTTGTGTTAACGGAAGGCGGTTGTGTGGTTCTAGTCGTTTTTCCACAACAAATAAGTTCTCTCTTTACCATTTGCAACAAATCAGATCGTACTCCATGGCGGCATGTGAATACTTGGTGAAGAATCTTAGTGGAACGTATGATAAATTGAATGACAGGAATTTTTTGTTTTGGGCGTAAAGTTTCGAGACGTTTATTACAACCTATCGCAAGATGAATCACCTTACATAGTCTCCTCCTGATAGCAAAGATGTAATATACGATGAGTGGCTTGCAGACAATGTCGCTATTGTATCTTAGTTGGTAAATAGTATGGAGTCTACCATTGCAAGAGGTGTCATGATGTTGCGGTCAGTTAAGAAGTTTTGCTATATGCTGCGTCTCATGTATGGTTACGAGAAAAACATCCCCCGAGTCTTCAAAGTGTACGAGCAATTGTTCACATTACAGTAAGGTGATCGTTTAGTTCAAGAACATTTTTCACTTCTGTGGACTTGATGAGTTTAAGATTTACCAGCCTTTGATTGTTGATATTACTCAGATGAAGCAGTATCATGAGGAGTTAGCTGTGGCGATCTACCTTTTCAGTTTAAGTCTGGATCTCAGTTCTCAGATCAGGAGACAGATTTTAGGAACTGACTGTATACCTGATTTATAGTTTACCTTTGTTAGAGTCCTGCATATTTCTACTACCACACCTTTGGTGTCTTATCAGTCAGTTATGGCAACTACTCGAGCTCAAGAGCGATCGCTTCTAGGGTGGGGGTCGTGGCCATATAGACAGTGGAGGACATTCTCGTTGTACTTATTGTGGATGGATAGATCATCGGGTTGACAAATGTTGGCATCTGATCGGTAAGACCTTTGACAATTCATGTTACTATTGAGTCTACACCTACTACTTTCATCAACGACCAGCAGACAATTACCATCTCTCAGGCTGAGTATGAATAGTTCTTACAGCTAAAGGTCATTGATTTCGCTGCTACTATCTCTTATTCTTCTTCCACAGGTATTAGTGTTCTCCATGCATATAGGAATCTCTCTTGGATTATTGATTCCGAGGCTTCATCTTATATGTCAAGTACAAAAACTCTTTTTACACATTTATTTCAACTTTTTGATATTCGGTCCATGACTATCATTGATGGTTGGTCTTGTCTTATTACTGAAGAAAGGGTTGTGCAGGCCTTTTTCCAGTTTTCACTTGACAAAGTCTTATATGTATGTGATTTTCCTGTTAATTTTCTTCCTATTAGTGTTATTACAAAACAATTACTTTGTTATGTAACTTTCTTTCCTTTTTATTGCATGTTTCAGGATTTACGAATAGTGAAGAGGATTGTTTTGGGTCGTGAATGAGACAATGGCATGTATCTAGTTGTTAATGATGATATACCATGAGGATTAACGTCTTTGGCGTTTACTTCTGAGTCGTCTATTCTTTGTCACTACCAGTTAGGTCATCTATCCCAGTGAAAGTTGCAGCAAGCCTTACTTTGGATCTCCGTCTCTCATTTTGATTGTGAGTCTTGTCGGTTGGGTAAGCACCATCGTGCTTCTTTTAGGTATTTACGTCTTGTGTTGAGTTCATTCTTATTTGAGTTAGTCTATTGTGATGTCTGAGGTCCTGTCAGAGTTTCATCTATGTTTGATCACCGTTACTACGTTATTTTTATCGATGATTTCTTATGAGTGTCTTGGGTGTACTTGTTTAAAGATCATGGTCAAATTTACAATGTATTCACATCTTTTATTTCAAAAATAAGAAATCAATTTGATATCACTCTAAAATGTTTGTGCACTGATAATGTGCTTGGATTTGTCCAATCTAAAGTTGAGTGTTATTATGCATCTTTAGGTATTATACATCAAACTACATACTCTTACACCTCTCAACAGAATGGAGTTGCTGAGGGCAAACATAGACATATCTTAGATGTTACTTGCACCATCATGGTCTATATGCAGGTTTCCAAACACCTTTGGTTTGATGCTGTCCTTACTGCTACGTATCTAGGATGCCTTCTTCTCTCTTAGGCGGTAAGGCCTTACTTCGATATATTAGACCAGACACTATTCTGTTTACTTTAACCATTCGCATTTTGGGTGTTTTACTTTTGTTCAGGATTTTTCTCCTATACTTGATAAATTATCTCTCAGATTAATCAAGTACATTTTTGTTGGTTATTCCAGAATTCATAGGGTTTATTGGTGTTTCCATCCTTCCATTTGACGATATGTTGTGTCTGTTAATGTCAATTTTTTTGAGTCCTAGAGTTATTTAGATAGTTCTACATTCGATGTCGAGTGTTTCCCTCTCCCGTTCATTGTTTAGTCGACTGCCACTAGCAACCAGGAGCCTTCCATTTTCAAGTGGAAACTTCTCATCCTTTGCAAGTATATCGCTGCCGCAAGCAGCCATAGTACCTCCAATGACAAAATCATTCTCTTCTGTGAATGCAAATCTTTTTCACTACTCATCTGATATCTCATTTTGTTTATTATGACTCTCTTCACCTTCGTTTCTGGAGTTTTGCCTTGTCTCTATCTTCTGAGTCTGTTTCCAGGAATCATCAGGAAACACTATTACTTCATTAGTGGAAAATAGCTATGGATGAGGAGATAGCTGCACTAACAGCTCGTGGCACTTAGAATTGGTGATCCGTCTTGTCGGAGTTGTCATAGTTACTTGTAGATGGGTATACATAGTTGAATACAAAGTTGACGGCATAGTCAATTAATACAAAGTCTGGCTGGTTGCATGAGGATTCACTTCAACATATGGTATTGAATATGAGGAGACTTTTTCTCCTATTACTCGTCTCAACTCCATCCAAGTTATTCTGTCCATTACTGTGAACTCTTGGGAAATGTGTAGTTGTATATCAAGAATGCTTTCTTATATGATGATCTGACAAATATTGTGTTTATGGAGCAACCTTTAGGGCATGTTGCTTAGGAAGAGGATCATGTATGCAAATTGAAGAAAGTAATTTATAGTTTAAAATAGAGTCTCCACGTTTCATTTGAAAAATTCAGACAGATAGTTATTACGGGGGGATTTCAGAGATGTGTTGTTGATCACTGTCTTCTACAGGAAGACTACCTATGGATATGTGCTTTTCGTAGTTTATGTTGATGACATCTTAGTAACAGGCAACGATACAAAGGGTATTGAAGAAATAAAAGAGTACCTTGGAACACACTTTGTTACTAAGGACAAAGAAAAATCGAGATACTTTTTGGACATTGAGTTTACCTATGCTAATGGTAAAGTGCCACTTTCTCAAAGAAAGTATGTTCTTGATCTCCTCTAGGTAATAGGACTTTTGGAGTGCAGACCAGAGAGTACTTCTGTTGAACAAACGTCTTCTGGGATACTACTTCAGAGCTGCTAGAGGATCTTGGTCAGTGCAGACGATTGATTGGAAAACTCATATATTTGACAGCGACTCAGGCAAATATCTTCTATGCAGTCAGTCTATTGAGTCAGTTCATGCATGAGCCAAGAAGAGTACACTGGATTGAAGTCTTACGTGTTCTTGCCTATGTTAAGGGTGTTCTAGAAAAAAACTTAGTTTGTAGGAGGAATGGTCATATGCAGATTAGGACCTACTTAGATTCCAGATATGTAGAAGATCGAGGAGATAGAAAATCTACATCACGTTTCTGTACATATGTAGGAGGTAATTTTGTCATCTGGCGTAGTAATAAGTAAAATGTAGTATCTCGATCCATTGCAGAGGTAGAGTACACATTCATGACTCAGACGGTTTATGAGATGATGTAGATCAAGTCACTCTTACTAGAGTTTGGTTTTGTTGTTGAGAAGTGTATACCGATGCATTATGACAACCAAGTTGTCATATTCATGGCTAATAATTTCGCTTTTTATGAACATACAAAGTACATAAAAGTTTATTATCATTATGTACGAGATATGGTAATGAAAGGAGTTATCTCTATGTCTTACACTCAGGCATCGAAGCAGCTTGTTGATATCTTCATCAAAGATTTGAGTGTAGTGATTTTTAAGTCTCTATGTACCAAACTAGACATGATAGATATGTATGTTTCAGTTTGAGTGGAAGTGTTAGAGAGTTATATTATGTATTAGGACTGTAGTGGGCATTCAGATTATTAGATATCCATTTGTCTAGGGTTTCAGTCCTACCCTATATATGTAACTACAGTCTCTAAATAAGATTGTCATTCTCCTTTCTCTAATCATCACACAAACAAAAGAAATACTCTATTGGAATAGTGGAGGAGAGATCTGTAAATGGTCATTATTGGGTCCCCCCCTTGAAGCCTAATTGGATTATATGTTCCTTCCTATAGTGGGGAGAGTGGCTTGCCATTAGTATTTAAAGAATAACTTGGATCCTTGTTTTGTTGTTGTGGGTTGGCATGGTGACGCTGGTTGCTGTGTGGCCCGTAGAGTTCACTAGGGGATGGAAGTCTTTCTTTCCCTTAGTAGTGTCGAAGTACTTGGTGGTAGTTTTGTATTTTATGTAGGTTGCTAAGTGAAACACTAGAGATTTTCTGGGGTCTTGTGTTCTTATATTCTGTGTGATTGGTAATATGAATATTTGGTAGTTTTGAAGCTACCAAGCATTTATATTGGAATAGTGGAAGAGAGATCATCATGTTCAAAAGGGAAATTGTCGGCTGAGGATTGTCATGTCCTACTGTCTTTCCATGCTGTGCGCTGGTCCATTTGGAAGTATTGGAACCAAGTTGTATTCAATCATATTGTTCCACGACCTGTGAATTTTGTTGCAGCTTCTCGTGCTGTGAAGTCTGTTTGGAACTCTGTTTCAGTTAATGACTAGATAATTTGTAACATGTTTTCTTTACTTCCAATATTGTACAACCCATTCTTGGATGGTCCTTATTGACTTGAATAAAAATCATCCTGCTATTCTTAAAAAAATTAGTGGAAGAGAGATCTGTAAATGCTCATTATTGGCTCCTCAAGCTTCCATTAAGGTTTACTTGCACTATGCATATGGCTGAACCTCTGCTATATTTAATCTTTGTTCTACATGGCACACTGACTAAGTTGCCATTATATATTTTTTGTTTGAATATTCTCATCAGTAGAAAGCTATTGAAGGGTTCACTTACTAAAGGTAGAGTCAGCATTCTAAAGCAGGACCCTGGGCTTTATTAAATTCTCAACGAAGTGGAAAAGATAAAATTACTTTTGTTGATTTAGAAATAGATTTCTAGTATAAAACTGATCAGCTTTCTCATCTTTTATTCTTCCCAGTTTTCTTTATTGAAAGAAAGGATAGGAGTCTTCCCAATTTTCTGTCTCCATAAGTATTTTGACACATGACTCTTAGTTTCTCATTATTTTTTGCATGCTTTCTTGTAGAGAAAAGATGAGTTCTATTCTACAGGGCAAGATATTATTCTGCGAGCAGCCCAAATTATCAAGAAACATGGAGCTGAACTTGGAAGTACCCTATTTGATTTTAACAACCGGTGATACCAGAAACAGGACCTTTTTCTTTTAAGGTTCGTTGGAAACCTATTTATGCTTGTTTTGGTTTTATAATCACTGTGAACGTATATGTGTCTACCATTTCGTTCTATGAGATGGTTAAACAAAACTTACACAATATGCATGAATGTTGAATTCTTGTATGTCCTGATACATGTACAGACTCGTAATCAAAGGAAATTTTGTTTTATTTTTTCTACTTTGAAAAAAGTTGGGCAAATTTTACTAAGTGCAGATTTTCTTACATGTTTGTTTAGAAACCTACATAATCAATTCTCATGCTATCTACAATTCACAATATTGTATACACAAGTCGGTCATAGAAACTAGGTGCAAGTCATGATTGAAATCTATATGGGGTTCAATATCCAAGAAGAGTCTATCCCATTATTGAAGCAATTCTGTAGCTCATATTCAACTAATTATGACAATACAAAGTGTGAATTATGTTTTTGTTTAGAAATAATACAAAGTGTGAAGTAGCATATTTTTAAAATTTTTTGTATGGCAAGTTAGCTTTTGAGTATTCACGAGCAATTTAATTTAAAGAACACCCTTAGTGGAATAATGTATATTCAGAAATTTTGCTTGAGGCGAAAGCTCGGTATAAGTGATCATGATTTTATTAGTAAAAGCAAAGGATAATTTGAGGTTCTAGCAACACATGAATGCTCATCAATTTAGCAAAATTCTGATAGGATTTCAAATTATAAAAATCTTGAATCTCATGATTGAAACTTCCTATGAGTTCACTACTTCAAGCTTCAATCTTGTATGATGGGTTGTAGAACGCAGTTAATTGTGACAAGACTCTACCCTGGAAGTGATTAAGCAAAACTCACGGATCACAATGACAGCATTCCAAAACTATGTTGAAATAGATGTGAGGTTGTGATCTTGTCTTGGCTTGCGAAAGCAGAAGTTACTATAATTTTAGAAGAGAAGAAGAACAATACAAGGTTATCATGTAATTGGGAGAGCAAAAGAGCTGAACCTTTTGTTTTGCAAAACAGAAAACAAGACAGAATGGAACTCTCATGAGTTCAAGGTGCTAGTCACTGATACAGCCAGAGGAATCCGAACCTGGTGCTTCTTATCACCAAGAAGAAGCATGTCTCCGAAAGAGAAGGCATTGGTTGCCTGCACTGCCTGGACAGTGATTTTCAAAATCCTCGATGCATTTACCCTGATGACAAACACTCTTGGGACCACTGTCACTGTCACCCCTGTCGGCTCCCGAACAACCACCTGGTAAAACTCCTTCTCACCAGCCACATTGTTCACCTTCCTGATCACTCTCCTTGTTCCAACGAGATCGGCGATGACAACATTCGGTGTGTTCAAGTTAGAGCACCATTCCATCGGCGCTGATGGGCATCCAGTGCCCACCGCTCTTCTAACAGACTCACTGTCAACACCAGGAACAGCACACAGAAATTGGACGTATTGCATTGGTTTAATGTCAAAGACTAGCCCTGGGTTGAGTGCATAGGTGGGGTTGACAAAACCAGCACCATAGTCGAATGGGGTTGCAGTGGCCAAGTCATCCACACCTTGTGCCAAGATTGGGAACCCAGAATGGTCAGTGGTGTCGGCAGAGGTCATCATTGCCGATGAGATGGCAGCTGGGCTCCAGCTGGGGTGCTTGTTCTTGATTAGGGCTGCCACACCTGCTATGTGTGGGGTGGCCATGCTTGTGCCTGATAGCAGTGCAAAGTCCTGGCCTGTGCATTAAGCAAATTGACAAGTTTTGTTAATTCAAGTTGAAGCAGCAATTATGGCTGCTGTTTGGATAATCAACAAGTTTTCTTATACGATTTCTTGCTTGCTTACCTTTGCCGTACTGATCTCCTTGACTGGTTGGACTCCATGCTGCCCATATTGAAGTGCCTGGGGCCATGATGCTGGGCTTCAAAACATCAGCGGTCTGCAACTGCATGTTGTTTGCATCCGGTCCCCTTGAGGAGTATGTTGCAACAGCTGGTCCTTTGTGGGTGTAGACTGCAAGCCTTCCATCCAGTATCCTCGCCATTGCTCCGAAAATTATTAGGCCACTTGGTTTCCGCAAGGTGTTTGTGTTGTAGTAGTCCCAGAGATCCTACACAGATTATGGGACTGGTATCAAACGCTTAGGGCTTGTTCTCATTCTTGCCTATCAGATGAAGTCAAGAGTTTCACCTGGGAAGACTGGTACGTGTTGAGAGCAATGCCTGGTATGGACAAAGTCATGGTGATCCCTTTGAAGTGATCGTTACCAAGATCAGGGTCTATTGCGATGATGAATCCTGCAGCACCAATCTCTGCCATGGTGTCACAGATGCTGTTGATGTTCGCGACGTTGAATGTGAAGTCGAAGGAATATGTGCATAGGATGATCTTGTCTCGGACCAGAACTGGGTTGAAGAGTTCCGGTGACTGGCAATTGTCTATCGACGGGAAGGTTGAATTCCGGATGGAAACATCAGCTGCAGATGCCATTGGGAGTAGTACATCTCCAGTTGTAGGTGCTTAGGAATAATTAATGAAATCAATTAAAATTTTTCTTTGCAAAGTATTAGTGGTCCAAATGCTATGTAAGGTCTAAATTTGAAAAAAAAAAAAAATGCTGGAAAAGGCAGCATGAGATTACGAGAAAGTCCAGTTCCCGGTAGTGACTGCCCATTTCCAAGAATGACAGAGTTGTTATACTTGCGATCAATGGTGGAGGAAGCCACACTCATAATCCATGGGCTGAAGGAAAGAACAGTGCCAGAGGAAGGTCCCTCATTGCCAACAGCTTGGACAACAAAAACACCGGCTTTTGCTGCAAAAAGGAGCACAATATCTAGGGTGTTGAGGAATGATGCCGTTCCTGATGGAACACTCTGTGGGCCAATTGAGAGGCTGAGGATATCAACTCCATCTTCCACAGCCTAAAATGTCCACAGCCAAGAATGTTGCATAAATCGATTTAAATTACTCTCTTAAATAAGCACAGTTTCCTGAGTTTGTTAGTGTATTTGAAAGCAACCAAACCTGATCCACTGCTGCAACAACATCCGACATGTAGCCACCAAAAGAAAACACAGCTTTGTACACAGCGATCCTGCAGATGATGTTAAGAGTTCCAATCGTGATGAACAATATGTTGCAGTAAATGGAAAGACAGCTTTATTCTGTATATATACCGAGCACCAGGTGCCATTCCACTTGCATTTCCATAATTAAAGCCACCAACAAGCACGGGGATTTGGGAGTTTCCGGCAGCAGTAGACGAAGTATGACTGCCAAATTAACGTCAGATCAAAATGATTGTAAATGCATGATGAGTTATAGTATGTACTCCCAGGAATCGAAAGCCCCATATTTGTTATCCAAAGGAAGTGGAAAGTTTAGTGGCGAGTTCCCTTTTATTATTTAATCAATAACCTGAACTTCTGCTGCAAGAATAAGAATAGTCCGAACTTGGTAATGGATGGCACTGTTCTATCATTTGAAATCAGGGAAGTTTTTACTCTATTTAGGACTCGAAATTCCTTTTATTCTCACGAAAATGTACCGCAGATATGACTCGTGAGTATGCAGTAATGAAGGGCCTGAAGCCTATCGTAGGAGGGAAAAATATGGCTAAACAAACTTTCAGAGGTATTGGGTAAAATAAATTACATTAAGCTATGAAACTTACTAGAATACAATTACTAATCATAGCTGAAGCTACTGATGATTTGCCTTAAGCTAAAAAGAATGTCAGAAACTCTGAAATTAAAAATTTGGTGAAGGAAAAAAAATGTTTGAGAACTGCACAACCATTTCAGTAGCACTGGAAAGCAATTGCTAATCGTAATTGAAGTTACTGATGGTTTGCCTTGGGACTGGAAAGAGTGCATGGATTCTCTGAAATCAAAAATCAAGGGAAGGAGAGAATGTGTTAAGAACTGCGTGTGGTAGTTACCAACCTTACATAGGAAACTCTCTCACTTCAAGTCACATAGAGAACAGATAATTCATGGAAGAATTGGGAGTTAGGAATCAATGTTTGTTATGGTGGTGAATGCAGGAATTAGTGATAAAATTTCCTTAATCAAGGACTAGAAACATTGAAATAGGTAGCAGCAATATTTCCATAGCAAACTTCTTCATAAACAAAATCCCATCATCTTCGGTGGTTGATGCATAACCAAAACGAGTGAATTACCTTCCATGGCCGTCTACATCAAACGGTGAAGCATAATCCTGTGTCGCATTGAAGTCGCCGGCGACCGTAGCTCCACGAGCAAAGTGTCGTGCCGCAACGATCTTTCCGTTGCAGGCAGTGGGTGGGAATCTTTCCCCAATCTCACACTTCCCTCTGAACCTCCCATTGCTGAAAGGAGCACCACTCTCCAGCTGGTTGGCAAAGCTGGGGTGGTCCGGGTTAATGCCTGAGTCCAGCATTCCTATCACCACACCATCGCCTGAATTCTGTGCGCCGCCTAGCTGTGGCCAGACTCCATCTGGTATCCCAAGGAATTCCGGTGAGTGTGTCGTTAGCTTCTTCATCTTGACATCTTCTTGGATCGATCTGATCCCACGAGCTTCTCGTAGTATCTTAAGAGCCTGTGAATAAACAATTTTGCAAGTAATTATGTTGTGCTGTTCTTCAACTGTAGCTTTGTGTCTACACAACAATGCTTCAAATGTCAGTGCCTCTGATAGTTGTTATGATCATAGGTTAAAAAAAAATAAAATTAGTAGTCTCGAAATTTAAGATTATGCCACTGCTATGTCTATGCATGGTTTTGTTAAAGCCAATTAACATATACACATATTTAGTCATCCAAGAGATTCATGAGGTGTGATACCTCTTCTGATGATGTATGGACTGCGAATCCATTGAGGAGATGAGTGTAGCTGTAGAGCTTAGTGTAACATCCATCTGGGAGGAGTGACTGGAGGAAGTTGTCATGCCCAGTGGTTATCTTCTTCTTGAAGACCACCACATCCTCATAGCTCCAATAAAAGAGAAAAAAAAAAACACAAAGGAAATCAAACAGTCAACTTGCATAACAAAAAGATGGCAGCAACCAAAGCAGGGAAAAAATGATGACAACTAAGGTTTAAGCATACAAAAGATTGGCTTGTTGGGTGTTGTAGGAAACAACAGCATCTTCATCCATGAGAACCATGAAGACCTTGGCCCCAGCAGAGGAGGAAAAGACCCATAATAAGATGAGGAAGGCGCAGATGGATGTGCCAGAAGAGATGAGACCCATCGTTTTGCCAGGAGGAGATGGGGGGGAGGAGGCGTTCTGAGTGTGCTTTCACTCGCTATTGATGAAGATTGAAGAGTTGAGGCCAATTTCGGATGATTGGGAGGAAGGTGAATCCCACAATTTGGATGAAGGTCTTGATAGGTTGCACAGGCTAAACTCATGCAAGCCAAAATGTCTCCCATGCATGCAGGCCTTCATAACATTACTCGGCAGCTGCATGATTATTTCCGTCCTCACTTCATGCAAGCAAAAGATAAGAAAAGTATTAGGTGGAGAAATAAGAGCTATCTCTCCAATGAATTGGTGATGTTATTCCTAAAGGGTAAACCAGTAAATCCGTGATGTCATTCTTCTTGTAATTTCTCTCTTCTAAATTCTATCTTCTAAATCCAAGCAAATGCTGAGAAAGTTGCTTTCTTTCCTTTCTTTGCTTTACACTTGATTTCTTCTCTGTTCTTTTCTCCCACATTGCTATGGAATGCGAAAGTTATCTGCATCTATCGATCACACAAGCAAAATAAGAGCTATTAGAAGAGACATTAGGGGTTCGTACCTATTCACCCTTAACAACGACCACAATACCACACCCAGTCCTCATGCACATGAAAATACTCACCATCTTTAAATAACTATTCATGCACATTTGAAATACTTTGAAACCATTCCCTCAACTTGGGAAGCTTGCAGAAATCAATGCATGGAAGTCGAAGCATAAGCATCTACAATATTCGATTTAACAACATTAAGAACCATGTGTTTGCACGTGAGTGGTGCAGGTCATACTAGTTTTTATCATAATAATTTCTAAAATCCAGTGACATCTTCCCACGCAATTCCTCTTGTAAACTAATGTTCTCTGGGGAAAAAAAAAAATCTGTTGGCAAATAAAAAGTTAAAAACTATTTCCAAGCATTGAGTTTCTAGCTAACAAAACACTAGCACGAACAATTACCATATTGTGATTGTAAGCCACTCTTTTGTTCATGCTCATACGCACTCTAATTTTGATTGTAAAATTTGCACAAGAAGTTGCCAGTATAAATTCCACGATGACTCTTTAGAGAATGATGCCGCAAATCGTGACCTAATGCATCCTTTCCATGATCATCGGTTTCTGCCCAAGAACACACTAGTTGCCGGACCATTTGACCATTTGAAGGCTCGATCATGTGCATAAATATTCCAGCAATTGATAATACAAATTTAGGAAACAAAGATAGCATCTGAAACAGGATAATCACTCAAAGTACAAAGGAAAAAATTGCAACTTTCCTATCTTCCATGTAAAACTCAATGATGTTGGAGCAAATACTCTATGCAGAAACCGACGCATGCATGCGACTGTAAGTTAATTAGCATGATAATGCAGATACAACAGGACAAATTAACTTTGAGAATTTTCCTTGCAAATCTTTCGAATATTTGCAGCTTGCCTATGCCATTCACGAATAGGAACCTGGGGAGAAGTTTGCATATAACATGTTTTAGTACCACAGCCTTAGTTTCAGTTATTTTTGAATGAAAATGTAAGGATTTGAAAAAATAATTACCGCTGGGAAACCACCATAGTCACCGGATGTAGCTATATTCTTAGTAACACCGCTATTTGCAGCAATCCGAACCTGCATTTTTCCAATTCTAATTTTAAGTAACAGCTCTTTTAAAATGGTTATTTTCTTGAAGACTATGGTAAGTGTTAGTTCTTAAAATATCAAGTTTTAATTCAGTACCATCAAGACAATTATGGCACTTGACGGTACCCACTAGATATATGAATAAATACCTCCGATGTGATGGAAACATGGTCTCGCACCATTGCTCTACCGCCCATGGTAACATAGTTGCCAATTCTGTAGCCAAATATTTGAGAACTAGAAAATTCAAAACTTTTGATCGTCTTTTCTCAAAAAAAAAAAAAAACAACTGATCATCACCAACAAAAAATAAAAATATGAATAAGGAATTAGAGAATTAATTAAAAACAATAATAGGGGAACTGGATTACATGTATGATGTATGGTTACATACGTCACAGAACCTGCAATCCCCACTTGTCCACACAGAATGCAACATTTTCCAATAGCTACATTATGGCCTATCTGCAAGCATTAAAGTGATGGAAGGAAATTATGTCATCTCCACACATAGATATGCAGATAGTTGTACAGCTCATGGAATACATAATTCTTTGCAGTCCAGAAAAAAGAGATGCCAACCTGAACTAGGTTATCAATTTTGGTATGATCTCCTATAACTGTATCTCTCCAACTGACCAATAAATTCACATGGTCATAACATAAATAGATGGGTGAAGTGAATATTAAAAATTAGTTGAACTTAAATATTCTCGGAACGAAGAACCTCTTGTAATATTTGCTCCAAAGAGAAAACGTACTGAAGATACTAAATTGCAAAAGAATCTCTACAGCTTCTCACCTTCCCCTATCAATGCAGGTGTTGGCACCAATCTCCACACTGTTTCCTATCTTCACTTGTAGCATCTGCAACAATTAGGCAGTACATTATTACATTCTTGTCGATTAATGAAGATGACATGTATGACCCATCAAGTTGAATCCACAATAAATCATAGTTTCACAGTGATCATATTTGCTCATCCTACTTCCATCCATGCATCATTAAGTACAGCTATGAAATATGATTTTTGGAATAATTTTATGCCTCTTGTAGTAAAAATTGTTGGAGATCTTTCAATACTTCCTATTTAAACAAACTTTGTAGAGCTTCTACTCCTTCCTAAATCTATGTGATCCATGGATTCTTGTTGATAAGGAAATGATCCCTAGATTCTCAGGAGTCAGAACATAGTTCAACTCTAATAAATTTTTCAAAAAATCTGCTCTTAAGTGGATGATACAGTTGGATAAAGTTGTAAGTTCACTAACTTGCGGTTTCTTCACCACATGTCCCCCCTTGTCGACAAAAAATCCAAATCCTGTAAAATGGTGGTAGTTTTAAGAACATCATTAGAGAATATTCTATATTAGTTCTTCAAAGTTTTATAAAACAAAATAAAATATCCACGAAATATCAAAACAACAGCAATTCACAGAAAATTTAGAATCACTTTGGGGCTCTGTAAAAACGAATCGGCTAAATATTTTTTATTGAAATGTGATGATAACAATTAAAAAGTTTGAGAGAGATATATATGAAGCCCTCACTTGAGATGTAGAATAAGAAAAATAGGAATAAGTAGAAAGTAGTATTAATATTCTGATAGTATTGTTATTCAATTTGGATGTGATTTTCTTTGAAAGGTGAATAAATATATATAAGGAGATATAATGATTTGGATGAAAAATAGAATAAGTATTGACATAAGTGGAAAACATGTAAATTAATAATAGTCAACTTGGTTATTAAGGAATATATTTAAATTTAAAGTACATATACATGATATTATATATGTATTAACTTTTAAACAAAAAATAAACACACATATATGAGTATAGCTTAATGGAATAACTTTATTCCACCCTTGTCGTGGAATAACACATATATGAGTATAGCTTAATGGAATAACTTTATTCCACCCTTGTTGTGGAATAAAGAATAAGAACTACTATTCTGAGTTTATTCCAATTTTTACACAACCAAATAGAATAGTAATTCTTATTCTATGTTTATTTTAAGGCTAATTCAGGATCCAAACAAGGGCGAAGCGTATAATGTTAAGCCTGAAATACATTTTCATAAAGAGAATTACAAGATGTAAATCTCAAATAAAAGAATCCACCCAACAAAGCATGAGCCAAGCCAAATTTGAACAGCACAACAGCTTTTATTGCAGTTACTTTGTGTTGAAGACATATCATCCTGGGAAAAGAAAGAACTGAAAGATGCGAAAATTTTAACACTAGAGTTTCCGTTAGTGAAGTCACTTAAATTTTGAACAGTGAAAGCACCATAATGAATAATACATGAGCTACAAGTAACATGATAAAATGGTTCTGTTAGACTGCTAATGAAGACAAACTTACCATCTTGACCAATGCAAGCACCATGGTGAATGATACATGAGTCACCCACAGAACAATTAGATAGTGCAACATTACACCTATTAGAATATAGCACAGGAACCACATCAGAAAAGGATGATGCGTATTAACTAGGGAGTTAGACTTGGTGCTTCAAATCCCCCCTTCTCAAGCTTTTAATACTCTTCGATCAATATTTATTATAATTTATATGCATAAGAATTGAAAGCAAAAACGGCAGTAGTCTTTAGAGAACCATGCCCTATTTTGGTAGAATGCCCAATGAATACAGAAGGCCCAACAACAGTTCCGGATCCCACATGGACGTTGGCTTCAATTATAGAGTCTGGGTGAACTACCGCTCCGATTTCTACAAGTGTTGTAGGATCAACCCTGGCGAACTTGTGAAACAAGCCACCTCCATTTCGCCACCTTCTGAACCCTGATGACTCCATTACAGAGCAACTTCCTGAAAACAGGGTTGGGTCAGGAAAACATAGTAATCGTTATCACCACCGGATGCACATTTGCACCTAAATTTCAATCTCCTTTTTTTTTTTTTTTTACTTCATTTGAGTTTTCATACTAAGAAAAAAGAGAAAAAAAAAGATACTGCCAATCTCCTTCGGATATTGGCATAATCCAGGTAAAGATAAAACTTTCCAAAATTTATATATGTACACGTAGCATTTTGATTTGATTCAGGTGATAAAAAATGTAATCCACAGCACAAATAGAAAAACGGAAGCATTTCCCAGTCATCACACTCCATGGGTATCCTTTTAATCTCTTTTGGAGATCAAAAAAAAAAAAAAGGGGGGGAAAATCCAAACTAAACCACACACACAAAAAGATTCGATATTTCCAAGAAAAAAATAGAACGAATGCATTCGAGAACCCAGCACCAGTAGAACAGACAAGGAAGAACATCATGAGGGTAAAGGGAACAAAAGCAACAACCACTCGATCTGAGGTATTCGGAAGAAGCCCCCGAGGCGATCCGGCGAATTAAACCCTGAGAAGGAGGCCCATGCTTCGGCTGCCTGAGTGCAAAACCCCTGGCTATTGGTAGCAAATGGAAGGCGTTGGCAGCTCTCCTTGCAGAGACATCCATGGGCAGCAGCCCAAAAATACGTGCCCCAGGTGAGGAAGAGAACCCTGGGCTGTGATAAACGCGTAGGGTTTTTGTTGTCTCTTCCAGTGAAAAGAACCTTTGGGACTTCCAAGGTTTCTGGTGGAGACTGAGACAAAAGCTGATCTGATGGGTAGTGTGATTTCCCATGGTGGGCTCTGGACCCTTCTTGTTAGGATTTGGGTTACAATCATGGAGTACTTTTCCACTGCTACTTTCCTTTGTACCAGGGGTATGTGATTCAGGTAGAACTTAAGAATCTATGAATTGAATTGAATCTTTTTTTAAGGTTTGATTTTTTTGTAGTAGGGGTATGTGATTCAGGTAGAAGTTAAGAATCTATGAATTGAATTGAATCTTTTTTTACGGTTTGATTCGATTTATAAGTGTTTTACGGTTCGATTTGATTCTTAACTTTCAAAATCAATAACAACGATTCGATTCTTGATCAAGGATGTAATTCAATTGAATCGAATCGATTCGATTCGATGCAAATGCATCCAACATCTAAAAGAAAGAGAGAAGAAGTTTGAATAAAGATTTGACAGTACTTAAAAGGTGATTGAATGACAAAAGAAAGATTCGACAAAGACTTAAAAAGAAGATTCTTATTAGCAGAAGTAACCACATTTCTACTATTCCAACTAGCAAAAGTAGGGTTTCTTTTCTATTTCATATTTGTCCACTAACATAAGTGAGACTCCTCCCCGTTCTCTATGTGTAGCCACCTTATCAATAGAAGAATGCATAGTTGCAAGAGCAAGAGTTGTAAGAGTGAGTGTGAGTTGTAAGTGTGAGTGTTTGTAAAAAGCTTGAGTAAGAGTCTTGAAGAAGTTGTTTGTAAGGAAGTTGTTTGTAAAGTTTAAAGTTACTACATCTTCGGAAGACATTGTTTCATGTTTTATATATAATAATCTTTTTATATTTTTGAGATCTATACAAAACTTCTTGTTATATGGCCTGAGTTAAGTTAAAATTATTTATGTCTAGTTGGTGACTAATAGTGAGTTGGTAACAGAGCCAATCACGATCATTAGTTGCTGGATTTAATCTCATTAATTAGTATAATATAATTTTGGATATTAGGTTCGAAGTCTCTCGTCGCAGGTTGCTCTTTGTTTCTCATTAAACTTTGCTCAAGGGTTTTTGAGCTTTATTTCTATTAATGGGCCATTAGTGTTTAAGGTTATCCTACGCTATGTTAAGGATATTAAATCTCTTTGTTAATGACTCTAATGGGTATTGTACCTCTACTTATGTTAGAACACTAACTATTAAAAATAATGAACATCTTAATTTTGAAAATGTTGACTAAAGCCTCTTAAATTGGAAAATGTCTAAAATACCTATGAAAGAAATATATAGAAAGGGATCTTTCAAGTTTATTATGGATTATCACTTTAAAACTAAATAAAGATCATCTTTATAGCTTCTACCGTTGAAAACCTTCAGCTCTTCACAAACAAAGATGTTGAGATGGTAAAGGGAAGATGTAAATACCATTATTTATGTATAGGCCTTGTCTAAGTATCAAGTAGAGTTTTAACAAGAAATGGGTTAAATAATTTTATTCTTGTTTTGTGTAAGTGATTGTAAGCACCTTATGCTTTTTTATTCTCTTCTGGGCCTAGAAGAATCCAATCTTAACGAAGGACTTATTTTGTTCATGCTTTCCCAAATTTCTCAATTTCCCTTGTAGACTTACGCCTTCTGAAAGTCTTGACCCTAAATCTCCAAACATATGGATGTAATATGAAGCCTACCTTTAAAAATATAGTTGTTTCTTAAAGGATCTATTTTTAAAGCATGTTGTCACCTCTTAAACAAAAATTTCTATAGAATAAGGGATTACAACACTTTTGCTCAGAAACATGAGAACTAAAATAGTAGTTCCAAAAGTTCTAAGATGGCAAGAAATTAAGTTGCTTGAGAATTGGACCCTTAGCCAAGCCATTCCTTCCAAATCATTAGAAAATACAGAATTGGAGAATATTGTTGAACATCCTAATGGAGATGTAGAAGTCAATTTTGTTGGATAGTAAAGCTTCTCTAGAGGGGGGGGGGGGGGGTGAATAGAGTTTTTCCGGTTTTAATTAATTCTTGGTAATTAGTTATGCAATCTGAAAGTACTTAAGATTTAGCATACAAACAT
>JAMKQA010089730.1:0-23211 GCA_024699735.1 Posidonia australis
TGCCAAAAGCCTCCTGCAGAGCTCCCCAGAATCTCGATGTAAACCTTGTGTCTCTGTCAGACACAATAGACACTGGGACACCATGCAATCTCACAATCTCTGCCACATACAACTCTACCAATTTTGCCAAAGGAAGATTCACCCTCATCGGCAAGAAATGTGCCGATTTTGTAAGGCGATCCACTATCACCCACACAGTATCATTGCAAATAATTACATGGTTTATAATAAAAATGGATAATCAGGCCCAGATGTCACAACCGTGGAAGTAGGTTCGATGGTGGGCAAACTTCTGGAAGCCTCAGGAATGATGCAACCTTAGGAAACACGACACTCAGTGGCTCAACCAAGGAGTGTAATCCCTTTGGAGTCGTTGAGGTCGTCTTGGTCGTAGGTTGCGCCCTTGCCATGTCGGTGTAGGCTGGTAGAATGGCTCAACGGTGGTGGTGATTCGTGATGTGCGTGGTGCCCTAGGTGCAGGAGTGTAGACTACCTGATTCCATGCTCGTGAGCTCACCACACTAACCGGCATAGCGGGAGCTCCTACATATGCTACGACCTCCCTAGTAGTGTCCTTCTTTTGCACATATCTGGTGTTGGATCCATTGTTGCTGCCATTGTTGTTGTTGGTTCCTCCTGAAGCCATGGTTTGCTTGGCGAATGCCATTAATGCAGGAAAACCTCCACTATGCAGTGAGCTCTTGACACGGGTGTCAGCTTTGATCAGGGATGCAAAAGTGGAAATGGGTTGAATGCTCAGTAAGGCCCCTGTGGCTGGTTGTGCCCCTCGGATTATTATCTCGATAGATTCTTCATTAGAAGGTCTATCGTGAACCTGTGAAGCGAGGGCTCGTCAATGCCCGACGTACTCCCCGAAAGGCTTGTGGGGCTTCTGCCTTGTTGCGACTAGGTCCTCGCGCTTTGGGACCATGTCAAGATTGAATGAATATTGCTTCAGAAAAGCCTGGTTGAGGTCATTCTTGGTCTTAATGGTGGTCATATCCATAGATGTGAACCACTTTAAAGCCGAACCTTTGAGGCTCTTCTGGAAAAGGCGAATAAGCAGTCTCTTGTCAGCCTACAACTAAGCAAGATCACCGCAATACGCCCTAAGATGCGAGATTGGACAGCCTTTCCCATTGTACTTTTCAAGCTCTGGGATGTGAAAGTTCGGAGGGAGTACAACCTCTGGAAAGTAGAAGAGGTCCCGGAAGGTGTAAGATTGGCGATCCCCGCCCTACACTTGTTGTAATGCTCTCTCCAAGTCATTCATCCTGGTGAGAAGTGCATCTGGGGTTGTTGCTGACATCGATTGTATAGCTGGGGTGGGTCCCACGTACGTTGTGTTTGTAGCACCCATGTGCTCCTCTGGATCTATCATCTCATCACCTGGTGTCGTGGCGTGATGACCAGTGTACCCATGCATGTGTGTTGTTTGTGGTGAAATGAATGCTGAGGCCTGTATCTGATGCAAGGGTGCAGGAATGACAGTATGCTGTGCTGGACGAGGTGTTGCGTGTGGGAGCAACAACTGTTGAATCGGTATGGTAGGGTTCACAGGCCATTGTACTCCTGCCAGTCCAAAAGGCTGACCACCAGCAGATGGAGGAATATGTTGTGTGTACAGTGGTGATGGTACTAATGGCAGAGAAGTGGCACTTGTCGTCGAGACAGCGCGAAGGTGTGGCGACGGCTGCGGTGGTGGTGTGATTGGTGCAACATGAAACGCCTGATCAGGAGGAGATGGATCTTCAGGAATAGGACAAATAGGTGTAGTCAAAGTAGGATCCAAAGAAATGGCCACGCTTTACAGTCTTTACGTAAGAGCCAGAAGCTGCTGAGACTGCACAATAAGAGAACCATCGGTAGCAATACCAAGGGCCGGAAGAGCAAGCGGAAGAGATGTCAAATGGGGCTGGAGGTTCAAAGATCCGACGGGTTGAGTTCCTACAGATGAAGCAATCACAGCCAACTGTGTGTCTAGTGAAGCTAAACTAACCGAAGGACAGGACATTAACAGATCAGATGCCCTAGTGGTGGTCATAGTAACTTCCTTAGTCATGGGCTCCAGACCAATCAGGGTCTACCAGTGTCCTAGAACTGGAGGACAAGGAACTCCATGTGCTTGGAAGTGGCTGTCATGGATGCAAGTGAAGTAACAGATGTCAAAGTAAAGGAGGAAGGAGGGGTGGAAACAGGGATCCCCTCCAGAGTAGCTGGTACAAAGGTCTCTAAGGCTCGCTGGGCCATAATTGACCGTGAACGGGTAAGGATGGGACTGTGATTATAAACTGGAGGACAACACCTACGAGGAGCTATCGTCGGAAGTGACGGATAGCTCAGGGAAAGACAATTGAGAGTAATGCCTCAAGACTGGGGTCACTGAAAGGAACTCCTAGGCTTTAGCCTAGGAACTTGCACACAACACTCTTTACCTGACAGAGGAAAAAACCTATTGTGTTAGCGAAGAAGAAAAGGCAGAACAACAGAAGAAATAAGTGAGCTATGCAATTGTTCATTAAGGTCGTATGAATGGCACACATGCACATGAATGCTACTAATATGCGCTCTCTCACCATGTATGTCCCGCATGGAGTTGATCACTCGGGACACACTCATGGGTTCAGGTTTTGACTCTGGTCAAAAAGGTAAGGTTCCTATTCTAAATCCTGGTCAAAGTGCAAGCAGTGAAAGGGTGGTGCGTTGGTGGCCTCATCTCCTGCAATAGCATGGAGTTGTACCCTCTACTAACACCGACATGACCTCAGACAAGGGGAGACAAACTAGCAACACGTCCTCTGCCAAAGCTATAGAACGGCTACCAGAGTTGTCCTTCGCAAACTGTGGGTGGACTTGGAGGAGAAGATGCATGCGATATATGATCAATCATGCAATATGCTTTTGTGTCTTGTACTTGCGTTTTATTAAGCCAAGGGGATTGTGAGCATTTATCTCTAGTTATGTCTTATTATTTGTTTGTCTGAGTTTGTGTGTTTTATTTTTAACTAGATAGGGAGGAAAACATGTTTATACTCTCCTAATCGTGGTGAAATACAAAAAGGGGAAGAAAACACACAATCAAGGCATCCAAACACTCAACCAACAAGCAAAAGGCATGTGCATGGCATGTGCTAGTGTAGTGCTCACAGGTAAGTGAAGAAAAGCAAGCACCATAACAAAAAACATGAATCAAGTCAAGTGCATGTGTGGTGGCATAGCAATAGTGTAAAAAGGCATGTACAGTCAAATATGTACAAACAAATAGAACAAGCAAATAAACACAAAGTGCATAGACCAAAGACAAGCAAGAAAACCAAAATGAAAGCCAGTATTTGATTATTCCCAGCGGAGTCGCCAATTCCTGTGACCATGCCGGTGGAACCCTGCATGAATCCAAGGTGCGTGGAAACACACGAGGAGTTCCGATATGGTCACGACGAAGATAGTGAATCCAAAGAAGGAGAATGGACTTGGCAATACCAAAGAAAGATAAGAAAAGGATAAGGAAAAGGTGTCGCCACCTTGTCTTTTAATGGAAAGACGAGAAAACCTAACACAAAGGAAAACATAAAGAAATCAAGGCGAAGAAAACATATGTATATGCTCCGTGCCTAATGGATGCAACACTTGGCCATTGCGGTTCAGAGAAAGGATAAGGACTCTTGTTACTCATGGGGAAGGTGTTAGGCATCCCCATACGCTCGAAGAATTCGGTCTTTCTAGGTTTCCTACTTGCTAATGATCAAGTGTGTGTATGCTTGTCTATCCGAATGCACATGCCTAAGATGAATGCAAAAATATGCCAAATCATAGAAATGAATAAAAAGAAAAGAAATAATGAGGAAAATAATCCATGGGACAATGTAGGCATTGAAAATGCCACTTTAATGTATGCTTTTAGGCGACGAGGAAAATGGTGAAAATTGGAAATATTCAGAAAGCATCTCGCAAAACAGCGAAAACTTAAGAAATCCAGGAAAATCAAATGGGAGAAAATAATCCTCATTCAGGTCAATGATGCCATTTTCGAGCCTGTTAATGTACACCCTTGAGCGATGGAAATCTAAATCAAATCAAAATCATGCAAATCGGAAGAAATCCAGAAAATAATGTGAAAACTAAGCTTGAAATAAGTTTGAAATGCGTGCATGATGCAAGAAAGTAAGCATGAGAAAATATGCATGAAAAAGGGGAAAACAATGTACAAAATGCAAGTATGAGTGAAATATGTAAATTTCCAGGGGCCTTTGTGCAAAAATTACATGTCCCTGAGTAAAGGCTGAGATTCTTGGGCTAAATCAGCAAAAATGCCTAAGAAAACATATTTTGTGCAATTTTAAGGAAGTTGGGGGTTAAATGTGCAAAACTATGCATTTTTGGTAAAAATCAGGATTCCTAGAGTTCAATATGCAATTTTGCCAGCAAAACATGTGTTTAATGCAATTTTGAAGAAATTTAGGGTTAAATGTGCAAAAAAATGGACTCTTGTATGAAAACATAGATTTCTAGAAACTAATCTGCAAATATGCCTTAAAATCATGCATTCAATGTAAATTCAGTGAAGTTTGGGGTTAAAAATGCAATTCTAAGCTCATTTGAGTAAAAATTTGAATCTCTAAGGTTTAGTTTGCGATTGTGCCAAAAAATCATTCATTCAGAACAATTTTAATGAAGTTCAAGGTTTTATGTGCAAATTCTGGACTTAAAACGAATGAAAATTGAGTCAGAGGATTTTATGTCAAAATTTAATGCCTGAAAAATATTAAAAGGAAAACATAAGGATCACACTGCAATTTTACAAAACAAAACATTATTAAAATGATTAAAAAACTAATGTAGGGGCTTAAATGCAAAATAAAAGGATCTAGTTGTAAGAAAAGAAAAGATATAGAGTTTTTTTAAAAGAAACTTTTTTTTTTTTAAACACGACGACCGTCGACGACGAAACCTCGCCGTCAATGGCCATCTGGAATGCCATTCATAGCCTCCTTGATGCCTGATCTAGCATCCAAACACACTAGAAGCAAGAGGGAAGAAAGAGGGGAAGATCCAATGGCTTGGATTAGGCAATGAGCGGTACCAATCTCCTTCCCACCTCACTCGCCATTGTTGCGACTCTGGCAACGATGACAGAGAAGAAGAGGCCACTAGAGGCACTGGAACGGCAAACCAAGGCTCCTAGAAGGCTGAAGGCTTGGAGAGGAGCATTTCCCACCACCTAGTGGCAAGAAACGTTGTGTGAGCTCTCCTCCCGATCATGCCCTGTGACGATTCCGATGACGGTGGTTGTAGGACGCAATCAGGCTTCGATGCTAGGCCTTGTGAGCTCCAGTGTGCAGGGGGAGAGCTGGGGAATGTATCCCGAGGGCCAGAGAGGTCGTGCGAGGCAGGAGGCGCCTAGTTGACCCCTTCCAAGGGTCGTCTTCTCTGGTGATGGCGAAGCTACGTCCGATGGATCTTCTCCAACGGCATCCAGAGTGAGGGAGAGGCTTCCAGGGTGGAGGAGGAGCAAGAAGGGACCAAGGCCAACCCAACTACACACACCTGGGCACGAATCACTCACTGGATACGTGCCCCCACCTCCCCTGTCGGAGAAATGAGTCCGGCAACCCAAAAATCTTATGATTCTAGCCAAGGAAGCTACTTGGCCTTACTAGAATCAACTCAGGAAGATTGAGGAGGTCCTAAGGAACTAAAATTGAAAGAATTTGAGCTGAGATAGAGGCTTACCTGAGCTGGCAGTGGAGAAGGTCGCCAGAGCTCGCTGGAGAGTTGGCCAAAGCTGGCCTGAGCTCTGATTTTTTTCCTCTCTGATCTGAGCTTCCTCTGGTTGCTTTGGTTGGAACAATTCTCCTTGGTTGCTCTCCTCTCAAATTTTTCAAGTTTTTTCTCTCCTTTTTCCCCCCTTTTTTTCTCTTGCAAATGGGGGGTATTTATAGGCTTGCAATGGCTAGGTAGTTTGTTATGGTAAAGTGGGAAGTGGTTAGGGTTGTTATGGTGGAGTAGGAAGTGGTTAGGGTTGTTAGAGGTTGTTAGAAGTTGTTATTGGTGGTTAGGTTGTTATGGTGGAGTGGGAAGTTGTTAGGGTTTGTTATAGGTAGTTAGAAGTTGTTATAGGTGGTTAGAGATTATTATGTTGGAGTAGGAAGTGGTTAGGGTTGTTAGAGGTTGTTATAGGTTGTTAGGGTTTTGAATTAGGGTTTAGGGTTAGGTTTAGGGTTTAAGTTAGGGTTTAGGCTAGCTTAGGGTTTTGGATTAGGGTTTAGGCTAGGTTTAGGGTTTTTGACTAGGGTTTGCTAAGTCGTAGGTTTTGGATTAAGGTTTAGGCTAGGTCTAGGGTTTTGGACTAAGATTTGCTAAATTTAGGGATTTAGACTAGGATTTGCTAAGTCTAGGATTTTGGACTAAGGTTTAGGCTAGGTTTAGGGTTTTGGACTAGGGTTTAGGTTTAGGGTCCAACTGCAAGCATATGGGTTGTCTACACCTTCCTTTAATCTCCTACTTGGGCGCCCTTGGTTGCACAAGCATCAAGTTATTCCTTCGACCCTCCAATGCAAGATTAAGTTCGATTGGGATGATAGCTTCGTTATCGTCATGGTCAAGAAATTCGAGAAAGAGAGGGTCGACACTGTATCTTGTATTGCCTTGCAGACTGTCCAATTCATGTCCAAGCCTTCTGATGTACTGTATCATGTTAATTGGTTTGAGCTGGTTAACTTCATCCTAGACTTTGAGCATGTCTACTACCCACTTGTTCGTAGCAATACAATTTTAATGGTTGAGAATCTATGTCACATGTGGGGATATGACAAAGGGACGCCCCTTGGGTGGAACAAACAAGGGATTGTCGAGCCGATCGTTATAGCGGAGCGCAGGGATCATGAAGGCCTCGAATACAAGCAGCAGGAGTCCCAACATCTATTGAAGACGAAGGAGTTTCCCATTCCCTCTAATTTGACTAACTTCTTCAATGTAGAAATCCTCGACCCCAACCACAGCACCACCTTGTCGAATGCAGCACAATAATAGGAAGCCTTGCCATATACGGATGAGTGGGTTTGCATAGAGGATTACTATTTAGATGAAGACCCTTCATATTCAAGATACAGTAACTTGAGCAATAGTGGATAGCAACAGTGGCCAGCGTTGCTGGGAGCAGTACTTCTAAAACTCCCCTCTCCCGTCACAGCGATAGTAGATACGGCAAGTGTAGTAATGACATCAGATCCTTGCACAATCCCTTTGATCTTTTCATTAGTTGCCACTGCAACTATAGCACAACCACAAATCCCAGCAACACAATCCGTCGATCTTTTCATCAGTAGTTCCCTCACAGCAATCCTGCTTGATGGTGGATCAATCAATTAATTCCACCACACCAGCCGCTCTGCCTGCTTCATTATAGAAACCAGCAACAACAACGGCAGTACCTCCACTCTCTGCCTCAATTAGTCCAGTACAGATGTCACACCCTGCAGAATCATCCACAAATCCACCACCTACGACAGCAGGAGGCGTAATCAGCAATTTGACTGTCCAACAGCCAGTCCAGTAGCTAGGTGTAGTAACCACCTTCATGCACCCCTCGAAGAATGCAGTAATCCTTCCAACATCCTCATTTTCCATTCCGATTCAGCTCACAGCCTGAAGCGTCGTACTAGGTGCAAACATCACAGGCTGTTGGGAGCATGAGCTTGCACAGGCCTACTATGTTGACCTCTCCGCTAATGAAGAGGATGGAGCAACTGTGGAGGCCCAGGTAGACATAATGCTCCAGGACTTGTAGATTTTATTCCAAGAGTAGCTCACTGTGTTAGCAGAGGATGCAATAGAACAAGATAGAGTCAGGAAGGGTAAAGTAGTAGTCACCAAGCAAAGCACAACACCAACACCAAAGGAGTCTCAAGGCCAACTAGCAATTATGGTCCTTAAGGAAAGAGATTCAATTTTTACTAGACTAAGGGAGTTAATCTCCCAACAGCCAAGAGACGGGTCTAGGTGGTATCTATAGCCCAGGCCTCACCTTGCTTACGGTGAGGGTAAAAAAAAACTCTGATTTAGGCTCGACAAAGAGCCTAGGTAGGGATTGTCGGAATAGCCAATATAGTGACGCCCGCCCAATAAAGTCATCTCAGTAGAGAACCACAAATATTCAAGAAATCCAACATCTATCAATAAGGATGTGATGGTAGAAGAAATGGAGCAGCTCGGTCCATCAGCAGGCTCATAGAAAGCTAGTACAAAGGCAACCCTGTGCCACTACAAGAACACACGGGTCAGCATAACCCTCCTTAAGCACCAACAAGGGCAGGAGTCAGAATAGATCTTCTTTTTTGTTATTATAGATCCCACATTTGAGCGAGAGATCCTGTTTGAGCTCATAGTCTATGAAGAGGAGATGGTACAGGTGTAGAAGAAAATGATGAAGCACTACCAAAATTCCAACCCTATGATAATGATCCGGAGGGCCCTAATCTCCAGGTCGAAGAAGAGACGAAGTTAGTAAACAGTGATACAGCAGACGACGTCAAGGAAGTGCACATCAGCGCCAAGCTGACACCACAGGCCAAGGCAGAGTTCATTGCTTTTCTTAAAGAATACATGGACATCTATGCCTGGAGCTACGATGATATGGTTGGCCTGGATGTCAAGGTAGTTGTGCACACATTGCCACTCAAGCCTAATGTCAAGCCAGTTAAACAAAAGCTCAGAAGATGGCGACCACAATGGCTACTCAAGCTCAAGGAAGAGATTATGAAGCAGCATAAAGTTGACTTTCTCAATGTCGTCCTTTATTCAGAATGGCTTGCTAACATTGTGCCAGTGCCAAGAAGGATGGATGGGTCCGCATGTGCATAGATTACAGATATCTTAACAAGGCGAGCCCAAAAGATGACTTCCCACTACCTCACATCGACGTCCTAGTGGACAACATTGTAGGACACAAGATGCTATCTTTCATGGACGGTTTCTCGGGCTACAATCAGATTAGAATGGTAGAGGAAGATATGGAGAAGACATCATTCATCACCCCTTGGGGAATCTTCAGCAACAAGGTGATGCCATTGGGGTTGAAGAATGCAAGTGCCATGTATTAACGGGCGATGACAACACTCTTCCACTACCTCATGCATCAAGAAGTTGAGGTACATGTGGATGATATGATCTCCAAGTCAAAAGAACCCAAAGACCACCTGACCTGCCTGAGGAAACTGTTCGATCGTTTGTGAAAGTACAAACTCTAGCTCAACCCTAGTAAATGTGCATTCGGGGTGTCATCAGGAAAGCTCCTTAGATATATTATCAGCCAGAGGGGAATTGAGGTGGATCCCAGTAAAGCAAGCGCCAATATTGACATGCCTCCCCCCACTACAGAGAAAGAGGTCTGAGGGCTATTGGGGTGACTACAATACATCAACTAGTTCATTGCCTAGCGTACATCGATCTATGAACCAATCTTCAAGCTCCTGAGGAAGAATGCTCAAATTAGCTGGAGCGAGGAGTGCCAAGCAGCTTTTGACAAGATCAAACAACTTCTAGTGAGGCCTCCAATTTTGGTTACACCAGTACCAAGGCAACCACTACTCCTCTACTTATCATAGACACAACATTCCATAGGTGCAGTCTTGGGCCAACACGATGAGTCAGGTCGTAGGGAGCCAATAATTTATTATCTGAGTAAGAAGTTCAATGATTGTGAAGCCAAGTACACCACAATCGAGAAAGTCTACCTATCCTTAGTTTGGGCCATACAACGCTTGAGGCACTACATGATGGTGTATCTTGTCCAATTTCAAAAACCAACATTGGTGGGTAGGTGCGTCAAGTGGCAGGTGTTTTGTCCCAGTATGATATCACTTTTGTCACACAGAAATCTATAAAGGGACAGGCTCTAGCAGATCACTTGGTTGATTTATCCTTGTCAGAATACCAATCCTTGCAGACTTAGTTCTCTGACGAGGACATACTGTTTGTCATGAATGGCACAAAATCAGATGAGTTTGAACATGAGAAGCAATGGCATCTCTCATTTAATGGGGTAGTCAACAACAGAGGAATGGGCATCGATGCAGTGCTAGTAACGTCGTAGGGCTAGATGACCACCTATGCCAAGAAGCTAAGTTTCAAGTGTCCCAACAATGAGACCGAATACGAGGCATGCATCCTGTGGCTCCAAGCTACGCTGGAACATGTTGTGCGTAGGCTACATGTTCACGGTGATGCCCTACTGTTCATCTTGTAGGTTAATGGCAGCTAAAAGTCTAAAGATTTGAAGTTGGTTCCATACCACAATTATCTGTTGAGACTCATGGCAGAATTCTAGGAAATCCATTTGTCCTTCATGAGTAGAGCCAAGAATGCCTATGCAAATGTGTTAGCAACATTAGCATCTTGGCTCTCGATACCTAAAGATCATACAATGGAAGTCTCTATCGAGTGGACCAACCAGCACAATGCATGAGTGTAGACTAGAAGCCTCCCTTCTTAGATACAACAGAAGCGTTCCTGTAGTACCACGACATCAAGGTCTTCTTGGAGACTAGAAGCCTCCCTTCTGGCACATCAGCTACAGATCGGAGAACCATGGCACGCATGACATCAAAATATGTCCTTGGTGCCAAACATCTATATCACAGATCATACAACCAGATGCTTCTACGATGTCTGAGTAAGAAAGAGGCCGATACCATAATGCTACAAGTTCACGTTGGGAAATGAGGGCTACACATGAATGGAGTATTGTTAGCCAAGAAAATCATGTTGCAAGGCTACTTCTAGTCCACCATGGAGGCAGATTGTTGTCGATTTGTCCTAAGATGCCATGCCTACCAAAGCCATGGGAATTTGATTCATGCTCCCCCACAGCAACTACACAGTATGTCCTCACCATGGCCTTTCTCCACCAGGGGGATTGATGTCATCGATGCTATTTACCCAACAGCTTCAAATGGGCATCACTTCATCCTAGTTGCCATTGACTATTTTACCTAGTGGGTAGAGGTAGCCTCCTACAAGACAATCACCACTACCGTGACAGAGAAGTTCCTTAGAAACAATATTATAGCCTAGTACGCCGTCCCACATGCTATCATCTCAGACAACAGAAAGAACTTCACAGCCATGATGATCAAAGACTACTTGCAGAATTTCCAGATCAAACATCACCAATCCTCTCTGTATTGCCCACAGATGAATGGTGCAGTAGAGTTAGCCAATAAGAATCTTGTTAAGATACTAAAGAAAATGGCAAAGACTTATAGAGATTGGCACAAGAAACTTCGGTATGCCTTGTGGGACAACAAAATTATAGTCCGGACATCTACAAGAACAACTCCTTACTCTTTGGTCTACAACATGGAGGTGGTGTTACCCGTCGGAGTGGAGATCCCATCCCTCAGAGCGTTGAAAGAAGCAGAACTCGAAGAAGTTGAGTAAATAGAAGATTGCCTTGCTCAGTTAAACCTAATTGATGAGCACAGGCTCTAGGCCATGCATCATGCTTAGTGTTACTAGAAGCGCATGGCCCGATCATATCAGAAGAAAATTTGGCCCAAGACTTTTGCACCAAGGGATATGGTTCACTGTGCTATCCATCTTCCTGATGCTCGTGGTAAATCTCGGCCCAACTGGCGCTGTATTTTCCTCATGCACACATAATGCATCTACAGCTTTCTGCATCAGCATGATAAACATAGCTCGATGAGGAAAATCAGAAAGACTGGACTATCATGGAAGGAGTTATCGCATCCCCAGGAGATGCTATCCTAGTGTCCGAGTGAGAAAGGGAGCCACCACTCACTGAGACTCAAGCAAAGCGTTCAAATTCCTTATGGCCATACATCCTTGGAAGGAGATAAAATGATAGGCTAAGAGAGAGAGTTTGAGCCAGAAAAGAATGTATCAATAAGGAAAAAGCACAAAAGAAATGAGAAGACAGAAGTTGAAGACAAAAGCTAGTCCTAGAGTGAGGCATGTAAGTTAGTTCCATCCCCAAACACTTAACTTGGAGAGGAGTAGAAGTAAGCCTGAGAAACACTCAGAGGAACTAGCCACCCCTTGTAGCCCCCACTACTGGATCAAGCCCAATTACCTCCAAAACAAGGAAGGAGTGAATCCACATGCCTATGAGGGAGAAAAGAAAAAAGATTATCTTTGAAAAGAGCGGGTGTGGAGCCCAAGGAGTTTGACGTGGAACCAGGGTCTCATCGCTGCCCAAATGCACTTCCACCCACTTGCAACATTGCCCACAGAGAGTCACCAACCACCTAGGCATTCGAGTAGAGTCTTTTGGGTTGAAGGGTTTCTTCTTTTCCACCTCATGCAAGCAATAACGGTCTTCCAAGTCTAAGGGCAATTACAACAACTCACACACATCATATATTTTGAATACTATCATCGCATCACCTGCATAATCATGCATCGACTTTGCAAGGGTTTGCTAGATTATAACAAAGGGCATGCCAACGGCCTTTATGGTCAAAGCCAGTGGAAGGATATCTTCAATCAGGAGCATGTCAGCTACCTTCTAGCGAAATCCTCCAGCATCCTCTACCAAGGGCATATCAACTGCCTTCTAGCAAGACATCACCAGCCGTCTTCAACCAAAGGCATGTCAGGTGCTTTCTGGTAAGACATTTTCGGCCCATCTTGCTCGATCAGAGACGAGTTAGCTACCCTTAAGGCCAAACACTGATTGGCCAATGCCACTACACAAGGAATGGAACAAAAGATTAAAGCAGACCAAAGTCAGTGGGATTTAAGCAGGTTTAGAAAATGTTGAAGCTGACGCCTCTGAGGCACATTAACTGAACCACGACCACATACATGAGCAGTTAGGACTAAAGATCCCTGGAGCCACATAGATTGGTTAGGCAGTCACAGGTATGGGTCCTCAGGTCATCCTTAGAGTAGAGGGGCAGTGGCTGTAAACCATGACATCTGGAGACCATGGCAGGATGGCACGACAAAGTTACGCGGCCACGGGGCGCGGAAAATCTAGGGAATTTTCCAAACTAGGCTTGTCACCACTGGGGTTGCTAGAACGCATGGCAATTAGAATCATAGGACAGTAGAAGTTGAAACACTAAGCAAAAGCCATTCATTGTGATTAAAAGAGTCTCAATACAAGAGCTACTGGCAAATATCAGGTTACAACTCACATCCTGGCCATCAGTTATTGAACCTTGTCTACGGCTTCTTGGAACTCTCGGCATTGCTGAACAGAGGCACTCCCTATGTTATCTCACTAATAGGCTAGGTCTCGCAAATATGAGCCCTATATCCCAGAGTACAGTCAGAACCTGCCACTAAGCCTAAATTAGGGGAATGAGTGCAGATACGTAGCCATCGAGCTAGTTCCGTTGTCATGTTCAAGGAGTTCAGAGCATACATCTAAAAGAACTCCAGTATTGGAGTCTGCTCAAATGCATCCTAGCAAAATTCGAACTGGCAAAGAACTCAGACTTGATGATACTCTACTCCACCAGTCAAGCCCAGGAGCATGATTAGTTGTATATCAAAATTGTTGAAGAATACAGCGGATGGCTTAACAGGAGATGGGATGATGCGCCAGGTCACTTGATCATCAGTGAGGCTCGCCAGACGATTGTAGAATTCACAGACGCTCTGGATGGTCCGAGCATGGCTATTGCTACAGTAAGCCTCAAATGTAGATCTTTGGGGATGGAGGACTTTCACACTCATGTGAGCTACTAGCTATACCTCTTAAACAAAGAATCAGCCAAACCTATTAAAGAACGATGATAGAATCAAAGCCTTTACCTACACTAGAGCTTTACGATTGTAGAAATGGCGACAGCGGTGCAGAATCCGGTCCAGTCCTTGGTAGGTCTCTGCCAGAATGATTGGAGTCAAATCGATCTACTGAGTGGTTGTAGCTAATGCAATTTCAGCCACCTCAATCTATACAGTGGTTCGGTCGTTGCTAAATATCAACTCTCCCACAAAACATGCGATAAATCCACGTAGCCACAACACATCTCTTAGCTCAGCTCACCTCTACATCATCTCACCGAAGTAGTCCAACTAAAGCATGGGGACAGAACCATCCATGCAGACCAGTTGTTGCCTACAATCAATAGTACTAAGCCAAGTCAGCTGACTCAATATAGCCAGATACTCGTCGCGACGAATGAATGTCAAGGGCCTAGTAGTCTTGGGATACCAAAGATCCGTTGGATTTCCCACAAAGTTTAGTCATCTCAATTTGGCCAAATCGGAAGACATGATGGGCCGATTTCCAAAATCACGCAACTACGCACAATAGATAACAACTCATCTCTACTTGACCAATGTCGAGGAGCCTGGAGGAGATTCTCCATGAGCGGAGCCTCTCCCTGTCACCTGTAGTAAGAGCCTCGATCCAAGATCACATAATCTCCAAGCAAGGGACAGGAGTGACCAAAGTGGGGTATCCCTGGATAAAGAAAATCGAGCAAATAAAGGCATTTTTGTGAGTCCATGGATTGCAATAGCTTGAAAGCATGAAAAGGAAGAAGCTAATCTCAGATTTGAAAGCCCTTAGCTCAAAAAAGAAAGATAACTGCTTACCATGGGGAGAGATGGCCAAAGAGAGAGGAAAAGGATCACCAGTGCTCTTGAATGGCCAAGGAAGCCAAGAGAAGAGGCCAAGAGGGGAGAGAAGACCCTTGTGCATAATGTGGGAGTGGCTTATCTCGACACTTATAGCTTTAAACCCCTCTATTATAATCAATAGCTGAGTCGTCGGACTGTCTAATGCAGTATAGGACTACCACAGGTGAGTTGTGTGGGTCAGAAGCACTGAAAATCCAAGGATTTTCCTAGGGAACAACCCCTTTTGTTAGCTCACTCCATTGGCGTAAGTTGGCAAAAGGTAAAGAAATAGACAACATGGCACACACATAGAAAAAAACCAGTATACACATATGTTCCAAAAGAGCCAATGGCATATCAGATGTTGCCAATCAATTGTCAAACATGCATTCGTCAGTTAATTGTTTTAAAGTGCAAGAACAAAAATAGAAAGGAAATGGCTAAATTCTTCAATATTCCTCTGAATTGGCTCCCTTGCCCCTCCGAGCAGTAGCAATAACTTGACGATCGACCCTACGACGTAGCCTCCTGGTAGTTCGGGTAGAAGCGGCTCGAGCTTGAGGGGGTCCGACAGTTGAACTAGAGGCACTAGTCGGGTGCTCACCTCTAGAAATGTCCTCCTTGTCCAGACCAAGGCTAAACTCGCCACTGCTGCTAGTAACTATTTCAACCCTAGGACCGTACCCTAAAAAGGCAAAAGAAAGCAAGTTAGAATAGGCATTATATATGAAAACAGCTTAGAATCCTTGTAGTTATTTAAAAGCTGGTTTATATATGCCTCCCATCGTGCCTGAGAAAGAAGCAAGAAATTGTCAGATCACAATAAATAGCATATACAAGGCAAAGGGCTAGTAACCTGCTAAATTAACAGAGCAAAAGGTTACCTTGGCCAGCTGTGCCTACGTGAACCAGCCCCTGAGCTAGTCCCTGAATCTCTATAGACAATCACAGGCATCATTTCAAAATAATATGTGTAGACATCCCGTTTTGGTAGCCACTCGTAGTGGATTTCTCCTATAGAGTGTGCTCTGGCAACTATGAAGTATTTCACGCCTTCAATATCCATTTTTCACACCAAAACCCACTTTGCACACCAATCCAAGCCTAAGCCCACCTAGGCCCATTTAAGTCCACACCCTTAAATCCTAATTCAAACCCTCAGACCTAATCCAAATCCACCCTAAATCCCATCAAACCCTTTTCCTTACCTTGCATTAGCCCAAAGTCTAGCCCAGTAGATCTTGCCCTGGCCTAATCATCTGACAACCGTGGCCCGATAGAGTGGGTTAGATGCACGTGTCGGATGCGTGAGAAGATCGGGGTTTAATGGCTAAGGTTGATTTGGTCTCACTCCATGGACCACCAATTCACCCCCTCTCATTGGGTGGTGTGGATCTAGGCATTCTCCTTGAGTTTTCTGGACCATCATACCACCATTTCCCACTTCAATTCTCCTTTAAATCCCACTCCTTTTTACCCACTCCACACATCCAAATTCTACCCCTTTTTGTCTCCACCACACATCCAACACCAACCCTTTGGCAACCATGTTTACACCCTTGATTCAAATCAACGTTGCACATTCCCCTAAATCACCTACAAAACCTACCTCCATTAGTGAGGTTGGCCATTTTTATTTCATCTTGAGTGCACATCCAGCAGCCTTGCATCCACCTCGTCGGCCACCATTCGATCCATTCCGACCAACATATACTGCCATGCCACCTCTCCTGATTCCCTTACCCTCCTTGAGTCTCACTTGGTCTCCCCAACGTCGCCCACTTGCCTATGTGTGTCGACCACCACTAGAGTGTCTTCTCCTCTTTATCGGGCCGTCTGTCATATTCCCTGGCCGTGTAAGTGCCCATTCCTTGCAGCACCTCCCCACTACAACCTAAGAGCCACATTGTGCACCTAACCATCCAGCAACCTTCATCGCACCCCTAGCACCCTTTTCCACCACCCATAAACCTCCTCCACCACTTGGACATAGCCTGCAGCCCTATCACTGTCTGACGCAACCCAATAGCAGCCATGAAGCCTTCGGTCATCCACGCACCCACCGAGCACAACCAACATTCCCTCGATGTCCATTGAGTATCATCAAACGTAACTCGAACCACCAGCCATGCCGTCGTAGCCTCCCGTTCTCACACCATCCACGTAGAGTCCGTCCGCCGATGACCCATGTCACGAGCCTCCATCCCACACCAACACGGGTAAGTAACTCTTTCCCTAGCTTCATGGATGTCTCTTCTTGCTTCTTGTGCCTGTGATTTGTCATTTGCATCTGTCTTCAACATTTTTCTTCCCCTCCCCTTTATTATGTTTTTTGGCAATGCCCACGTCGATCGTGTGAGGTCAAAGACCCTTGAGCGCAGTCAGAACGTCATCGTCTCGTTTGTTCTCGCTCCTCCTCTCTCCTCCTATGCTCCTTAAGCCGCTCCAATCTAGGAGATGCCAGTAACTTGTGGCTTGGTTTCCGACCGATGAGCATTTAGGTGGGGAGGAGAGTTGAGCCTATGATTTTGCTTTTTGTTTACTTGCCTCGTCTCTTGGAGCTTCCCTCTAGCTCATCCAACCTTCATAGCAAGTCACTGTCACATCACAGGAGCTCTCGGTCGTTCTCAATGCCAACGAGGTCCTTCACATTCGGTAAACTTCATGGAGGTGGAGAGAGCGATCTAGGGGGCCTTTATCTGTGTCGATTGCATGTTTGTGTTCTTTGATATTCAATCTTTGATTTTGGGTTGCATCTCGCTCATTCGCACCTCCGAATTTTGCTTGATTTGGCTATGAAGTTCCCTGCTCAAAACTATTTTACACATTTGGACTACTTAGATTTTGCTTGTTTGTGCATCTGATTTCTTGCACTTCGATGTTGTTTTCTTGCTTGTTTCCCATCTCTGGCATTTTGTTGTGGATTCTGGATGCTTGTGTTGTGTGTTTGATGGTTTGTTTGCTGAAGGAAGGTGATGAAAGCTTGTTGTCTAGAGCTCATCCCTGAACCGCAGGCTGATGCCGCGGATGGCTCGCACGGTTGGCTGGGGACAGGGCACAGGCGAGCTAAGCCAGACAGTCTTGCATGGCTTGTTTCTTATGTTTCTTGTTGATGGATGTTTTATTCCTCTGATCCTAGGTATGTTCTTTATGTTTCTGCACTTTAGTTTTGATTTTGGACTCCAAATGTTTAGTTCTGGGGCGATGAAAAGCCAGATGAATGGAGCACGTATCTAGTCCACGACCCTCTTACACGGTAGGGTCACGCATATTTTCCAGGACCTTTGTGCCCATCCAAGCTAAGTCCATCCTTGCTTTACTCTTTTAATCTGACTTATTTTCCCACTTGCATTTCATGCACTTTAGATACACATTAATCATGTTTGTGACTTACATCATCATTGCATTAATGCATTCATAACATCCACTCATTCCTCATTTCATATTTAGTCAAATATATCATTTCATGTCATTTATCATTTGACATGCATCATACACCATTACCCTAAGCGAGTGAACATATCATACACCATGACATACATATCGTCATCAGTCATGCATGCCATTTGCTCTCTTATCATTTCATGTCATGCATACGCATAAAGAGACTTATCATGCATCATGGCATTCATGCATCGCATTTAGGGCGATGACGATTACTATATCGTATCTTTTTGATCAACAGACCAAGATTCACATAGCGTAGCTGAGTCCATCTAAGTCATATCATTTCCGCCCCACTCACATCATTTGCATCAGCATAGCATACAACATACATACACTTAGACTTGGCTAGCATACATGATCATTTTCATTGGTGACACACAAGCCAGCAAAAAGCCAAGAAAGACTAATTTCTAGGGCATATGAGGGTGCCTAATACCTTCCCCATGCGTAACAAGAGTCCTTACCCTTTCTCTGGTTAGCGATGACCATTTGTGTCGTTCCAATTAGGCACAAAGCATGCACGCACATCCATACATTCATTTGCATTTTTTTTGCGCATCGTTTTTCTTACATTTTTGTGCATTTGGTTTTCCTTGTCTTTTCGATCTAAAAATATTAAGTGGCGACTTCATTTTGTCCTTATCATTTCTTTTCCGTGTTTCATTTGGTGTTTTTGAATCGAGTATCTTTCCTCAGATTCACCATCTTCGTCGTGACCTTTTCAGTTTTCGTGTGAGGGTCTTTCCTCGGATTCACCATCTTCGTCATGACCTTTTCAGTTTTCGTGTGTTCCCTCACACGAGAGTCAATTCTGGCATGGTCACAATATGAGACTAGAAACAAGAAAAAGTAGAGGAACTTAGTTTCAACTAGGAGCAGTTACCTAAGCCCAGTCCTCAGTGAACCACATCTCCCTCTAGCCTTCCCTTAGTTCCTCATCGAATAGATGAGGTTTCCTAGTTCACTCAAACTAGTCAAGATACTCATCATAGTCCATAGAGTGGAAGGTATAACAACTCTGCTCGACAAATGAGACAACCGTGGTCGACTGGGCTATAGTCTGGGAAGAGGCCTAGGATTCCATGCCCTTCGAAGGAGGCAGAGGGATGCAAAACTCATTGGTATATTGGTGACGAATGCAGCTAGGAAGGTAGTACGTCAACCACTTCAAACAGTAAAACTTCACCTGTTTCCAGCAAAGTGCCCTTGCAAAGTTCAGCTAGGCCTAGTCCACCTACTCATACCGCTCAAACGACTGTAGGTCCACCTGAAACACAGAAGCAAAAGCAAGTGTCAGAACAATGGATCACATAGCAGACTTAACAAATAAAGCAAAAACAACACGTACATCGTCTATACTCAGCAAGTCTAAGAGATTGCGATACACCTCGTAGCTATAAACACCAGAGGTTGCTCGGTGGTCAGGCTCACACCACTGTTGGTGTAAGGGCAGGAGGTCAGATCGGAGGTGGAAGAAATAATGCTCCCTCTCCACATGCTCCATCCACTAATACTGTCAAAGCAATTGAGTTAGAAAGTAGGCAATGTTATAATAATTTTAAAGGAACAGAGAAGGATAAGCGTCAGAATTAACCAATAGCAACAAATAGAGACCAACGTGGGAGCATAAGTTCTTCCAGACCATGTCATCTAGCCCATAAAGCATGTAGGCATAACTGACTCCACCCCAGTCATAGCGGTTCAATTTGTTCAGATCGGCCAAGTAGACCAGCCAATTAGTAGGAACGTAGTAACTAGAGGTGTCACGGAAGATTAGCCCAATTAGCTCTAGCAGGAAGTGACAGAGAAAAAAATCTGCCACTCGAGATCCTAGGGTCGGGTCAGGCCAAATCTTTGTCCACTCTCACAGCCAACTATAACAGAAGTAGTAGGAGTCACGAGTGAGGGGTGGACGCTTGCGCCCTAGTAGTGCAGGAACTTTGGAGAAGCCTTGTGTTGTCTTCCCCACAATCGGCTCCCCATTGAAGCTCATACTAGTCAACAAGGCCCAGTGCCTGGGCAAGACCACCATCTCATTGGACGGGAGGCGGAAGGTATGCATCTTGTAGCACCACCTCTTCGCAAGGGCCCTAAAGAATTGATAGTGCCTGTGGATCTCGTGAATCCATTGCAGGCTCCCAAAAGGACTATAGTGGAGCAAGAAGTCCCTCAAGAAGTGGGGATGGCACTTGAAGTAGTCCAACATGGGTACCCAGAGGCACCACATGACACGACCAATGTCACCCCTCTGCCAAACAGCAAAAAATTCAGAGTAGTAACCAAGTCATAGCAGTAGTTTATTATGCACAAACTTAAAAGGCAATACCTCAAAGTTGTCCTCGCAGATGTGGGAGCTGCTAAGCAAATGCCCCCCAAAGTGGCATGACTCCTGCAATCAACCACACAGCTAGTCAGATCCTGTGGCAACAATGAAAACAAGCAAGTTGACTTTTACGATTTTTCTTTACCCCCTCGGGCACCTCTAACTCCTCACTATTGGTTGACCTCTCAGATGCCTATGGCATGATGTCGCCCTAGAATCGTGAGAATTGGCCCCATTACCCCAGGACCATGAGTTGGAGGCCACCGCGTTGGCCTTAGGTAGCTCATACTTTGAATCAGACTGCAAACAGGAGACCATGGTCAGTTGGGTGTAAACAAGCCAGATATAATATAAAGATCGCATAATTCAAAGCTCATCCTAAACTGATTATTTACCAATGAACAAAGCATATGTTGGGGCAGAATGTTTAGTTAACAAGTGTTCTTACCTAACTAAGTAATATCTCGCATCAAAAGAAACAAGTTATATCCCAAACTACATTAAAAGGCCGGTTCTGATTCAAAATGTTGAAAGCCGAGTGGGATCATTAATGCAGGGTCAAGCATGCCTAGTAAGAACAAAAAAAATCCCAATTATCGGGTGATGCCCTGGTTAAACTGAAGCGAGCAGATTTGTGACACAGGAATTTGCTTAGCTTGGCAGAATACAGTCGAGCCATGTCCAAAATTCAAGTAATAGTGTCTACAGTCACTTGGTCTAGTAGTGAAGTCTCTTTGTGGTTGTACGAGAGGTCGGGAGTTCAACTTCCACGGACATTATATATATTACATCACTTGGTGGTGGTTTATTATAGCCAAGTGTTTGACTGTAATATATATCAATTACCGTTTATTAAAAAAAATAAATTCAAGTAATAGTAGCATGATGTTCTGATGGCAAATTTGCATAAAATTGGACCTACGAATTCAGGATAAAGCTATGTGGTGTATTTATTCAGGCATTGTCAGTGATTGGCATTCTCTAGCGTGTTGGTATGTTCTACATTGGCAGGAAGATAAGAATCAAAGCTGCAAAATGTGAGATTATTTTTTCCAAGGCACCCACAGGTAGCCAAGCCCAACCATGGCCGTCCAGGGAAGCTGCCGCCAGCCGACACCGACCTGCCACCTTTTCTGTTTGGCCTCACCTCCACCCCAGAAGCTTGCCAGAGCATCATAGCCCTCCGACAGTCCACCACCTGTCCAGCCCGGCAAGACCCACCGTCGACCATTCCCCGAGCACCCATCGTACTGGACCGGGAAGAACGCCGCAAAAGAGCCCAACGATGAGAGGAGAATGGACGGTCGAGAAGAAAAAGGAAGGAAAAAAAGACAGAAAAGAAGAACACAAGAACAGAGGAGGAGGGAGCCGATGGTGTACCATTCTCTCGAGTTGCCAGAGCCGCCGTCGACCTCCCCTCTGTGCTGAAGTGCACGGTGCGAGTGCGCGGAGTGGAGGCCCAATCCCTTGCCCTAGAAGCCACCACACCACAGCCTGAGCCCTAGCGACTGCCACAGTCGTGCGTGAGGAGGGAGGAGATGAAGAGGCAGGCACAGTGAGCGAGAAGGAGGAGGAAGAGACAGATGTTTATAAAGTTTAAATGCAGGCATTATTTCATCTTCCATAGTTAACGAAAATCAAGTCGTATGAAGCCACTTCTTGCCTGAAAAATATGAAAGTGTAGCGAACTGCCAAGCACCTTGTTGCTATAATGGTAACTACCAATGGGCCTCGGGACTTTGAAGAAATTCTCCAGCTTACTGGGCAATGTTGCAACTGTTTTGCACTAAAGCACAATTTACCCAGTAAAATTGCAAACATTTATTCCAGAAGATTTAAGAAGTCGGGGTGACATCCACACAGAGGTGGAAATCGGGTCAGGCCATACGGTCCAGCCTAGGTCCGGCACGGTTCTGGCCCAAAACAAATTCTACGGGTCAGGTCCGTCGTGACCCGTAGGCTGTGTCAGGTCCAAGGTCCAGATCTATGAAGGTCTGTTTACTAGATTCAATTTGGTCCTTGAAATCAGTCTGGGTCGGACCAGGCAGGCTCGCCTATAAAAATTAAAAAAAAAAATGCGGCGCACAAACCTGACGCACCAAGCTGGCGCACCATTCTACAACGGCTATAAAGCCATTGGCAATGGCCAACAGCTAAATAATGTAGTCGTTGCATTAATCTTTTTTTTTTAATCTTAACAACTATGACTCCATTTACTCTATAAATACTCCCCTACTCCATTCATTTTTCTTCACAACTCAATCTTCTTTCTCTTCTCTTCTCTTCTCTTCTCAACTATAAGTCTACAACTTTCTCCCAACTTTCAAGTGAAGATTTCGCTGTTTGGCTTTGGATTCTGCCCCGTCTTCTACTCTTCAGTCTCCACGCGACACTAGCTGAGCCAGCAACATCAAAATTTCTCTACTTCTAATCCCTCCAAATTCTTTACTTCTAATCCCTCCATTTTTGGGTTTTGGTTTTTGTGGGTTAAGGGTTGTATTATTTTATATTCATTTTTTATATTAAAATAGAAAATATTGGTAATGTTGGTAGCCATGACTATATCCCTAGTTTGGAGTCAGATCAGCCTCAGTCTACCCCAACACATACTTCACAGTCCACAGCTACTAAAAAACCTAGGAAACAAAGTTCTTGGGGTTGGGATCATGTTACATTAGACCCTGTAGATCAAAATACGTGTTACTGTAATTATTGTAATACCACATGCACATGTCCTAGGGGAGGGGGTGTAGGTCATATATCTAGACATTTACAAAAATGTATACCCAGACATAATAAAGATGACAACACAGATTTAAAACAATCGAAATTACAAGTAGGATCTA